>JAFLJL010017702.1:144964-147551 GCA_018398815.1 Conus ventricosus | reverse complement strand
CTTAAACAACAATTTGAAATAATCCACATGGACAAAGCTAAGGGTGCTCAAGTTCGATCAAGAACAAAATGGGTCGAAAATGGTGAACCGAACACAAAATACTTTTGTAATCTATAAAAATCAAGAGGAATGAGAAAAATTATTACAAGACTACGCAAAGATACGGGTGAAGCAATAACTGACCAAAATGACATACTGCAAGAACAGTTGTCTTCTACTCAAACCTTTATAATAAATCCACAACTGTAGACAATATTAAAGAGGCAGCTAACCAGGTTTTTAGAAAACGTAACATACCCACGACTAGAAAAATACGAAGCTGACCTATGCGAAGAAATGATCTCAATAGAGGAAACAACGTACGCCCTGAATAAATTAAGAAATGGCTCTGCGCCTGGCAGTGATGGCATTACCATCGAATTAACAAAAATGTTTTGGAGTAAACTGTCTAAAGTGATAACAGAATCTTATGCGGAATCATTCTTTACAGGAGAACTCTCTTATACACAAAAACAAGGAATAATTACGCTACTACACAAAGGCAAGGATTTAGACAGAGACCAAATACACAATTGGAGACCAATAACACTGACTAATTCTGATTACAAAATACTAGCTAAAGTAATTGGCAGAAAGACTCGGTAAAGTTATACACAAATTGATAAACGAAGATCAGGTGGGTTTTTATTAAGGGTAGAAACATTGCTACAGTAATAAGATCAATAGACGATGCGATAAAATGTCTAAATAAAACAAATAAAGACATATATCTGCTGGCAGTCGACTACTTCAAAGCCCCCCCCCCCTTTCACTCTATTTCAAAATTTTTTTAAAGCACGTTTTCGATATTTTTGGTTTCGGAGCTATTTCCAAAATGGATCTAGTCCCTAAAAACAATACCTAAAGTAATAAACCATGGAGGAAGCTTTAAACCCTTTTCGCCATTTATGGGGATTAACAAGGATGTCCTTTCTCACCCTTGCATTTGAAAAGCTGTTAAAGTACAAGCCATTAAAGTGAAAAATACTACTATGAAGGTACAACTACCACAAAACTGCAGAAAGAGCTTCTTGTTGTTTGAAATAAAACAAATGCTGGAAAAAAAACCCTATTAAAACAAAAAAAAGTTTTAATAAATCGTTGGAAAAATAAACGGGTTTTTAAAAAGTTTTCCGGGCTTGAAACTGAACTTTCATAGACAAAACCCCTTCAATAGACAAAACAAAAAATGATGTCCAGTTTCCATGTTAATAAAAAAAAAAAATATTAGGTATTTATTTTGAGTCAAAAAAAGAGGGCAAAAAAATAAAAGGAAGGGTTATCCAAATAGACGTGTGCAAAAAAAAAAAAAACAAAAAAAAAAAACAATAAAAGACTCGAGAAAAAAGATCTGTCTATTCGGGAAAAAATTATCGTTATAAAGACGTTTTTAATTACCTTCGTCTATGTGATGCAATCTTTTGGTCCCCCAACAAAATTTTGACTAAAAAACATTTTTTTTTTTTCTTTCTCTTTTTTTTTTGCTGTCCCAACCTCGCGCCACCTCAGAGGCAGTGCACCCCACCCCGCTCATTCCGACACCCCGTCCACAGCCACACCCCCCGTCGGCCCCCCCGAAGCACCATCACCGGCATCCATAGGAGCAGCCCAATTCAAGTTGTCAAGGGGGAAACCCCACCGGGGAGAACTCACTGCTGCGATCACTTCAGGGGTTTTTCAGGCCCTTTGTTCTGATCTAACATATGCGGGACCCCACCTCAAAGCCCCCTACTACGAAAATAATTGCTCGTCGCGGACCCGGCGTGAGTGGCTCTCCCTCCGGAAGTCCACCACGCCCCGTCAACGACAGCCCCATGGACCGCCGATCCCGGGTGACCCCGACAGAACCAAACCAGACCACAGACGGGGAGAGGCTCGAAATTGAGGTCACCAGGGAGCAGGGCATAAGAGCCACAAAATTTTGAGACATTTTTTTTTTTTTATGTGCGATGATAAGGGGGAGGTTTAAGATATGCTACGGTTTTTCTTTTGGGTCGAGACTACATGACAGGGCTGTATCAGCTTCCTTTTATATTATCCCCGTCAACCAGGGCCCAAGAGATACAGGGCCCCGCATGTTGGTAAGGAAATTTGAGCAACCCTCAGAAACGCATCTTTTATTTGGATGAAAATCGCTGTGTGGTCCCAGTCTTTCCCCAAATGAGTTCCCCAGCAAACTCCATCTGGGTAGGAGCCGGTCGGACAGAACCCCCCCCCCCCCTCAAGGCCTTTTATTTTTTGGGGCAGAAAAATTGGATTTCATCTGGTGAAACATCTGGTTAAAAGAGCAAAACGGCCACAACCCAAAAAAGAACCCCAAATTCAATGTGCCTTTTTTTTTTGGGGCGAAAACTTTGGGTTTCTCTGGATGAAACATCCCTGGTGTATAAGCAAGAGAGGCCACAAAAAAAAAAGATTAAGAGTTTACACTGGGAAAATACTTCTAATATCTACCCCACAAAAAAATTTTTCCATAAAATGAAAAAAAAAAGAAAAAAAAACATTTTTTTACGGTGATACTGTTGTTACATGGAACTTTTTTTTTTAG
>JAFLJL010017702.1:132464-139964 GCA_018398815.1 Conus ventricosus | reverse complement strand
GTTCAATAACCCAACCATTGTGAGTGGCTAAGAATTGTACAGAACAACCTTTATTTGGATCTCCTAAGAGATGCAGTCTCCTACTGATTGACCAAACAATATAATGCTGAACATTAGACTCGCCGGAATAGTGGGTTTTACGTGTGTAAACGAACACTCGTGAAACTGGAGTTCTTCGATGTGATCGGGGAATTCCGTGCATGTGAGTGCTGTCTTGTGAGTTTCTGAGGTGAATTCGGAGTGTCGTCGTGTGTCTGCAAGTCAGTACGAATTGAGGCGTTATCCGCAAAGGTTGGGTTGGCCTCGTGCTGAAGTTTGTTTCTGCCGTTGGGGCAGGGGTTCTCGGTATGCCCTCGACCGACTTCTGAAGGTTTGGCTACAGAGTTTTGGCTGTCGGTGTTTCGGTGTTCAGTGGCGGTTTCTGCATGTACCAGGGAGAGAACAGCATTTTACCAATTCTAACTCACTTGCTCCACCACCAAGTTTTTGGGCGAAAGTGGCCTAAAAGCCGCCTTTTCCTGTTCTCTGACAAGTAAGACTTCAATAACCAAAAAATAACGATTATCTACAAACAAACATACTGTGTAGGGTTATCCGTTTTCAATACTAATTTACTAAACTTTTCAATAAAAAAATGCAAAACTCTTCGCATCTAGCACATTACTGATCACCCATGGGTCTAACTTGAGACCCTATGGCGCCTAGGGCCCCAAGCCAGATCCAGAGGATCACAGATAATGTGGCTAGAGTTTTGGGAATATGCCTCTATTAGTGGTATTTCTACACTTGGTTGTCTACTTTCAGTTTGTCTAATTTGGGGCAATTCTCTCACCCATTTTCAGTGGCCCTTCCTAGGACCACACCATTGTGGGTTTGCGGGCGTTTATAGCCACGCCAGTGACCCAGACATCACATTGTGGTTTGCGGGCGTTTTATAGCCGCGCCAGTGACCTAGACGAAACACGAAATGGGAAGGGTCACTATAGGGCAGAGAAGAGGGCCAAGTTAAGACTTTCCTAACCACACAAACAAGCACAAAACCACCGCAGGCATATTCCCAACTTACACTTTTTGGTATTAATATATATACTGTACAAACTGAAAGCTTTTATAATTTTATGGTGTTTATGCATAATTGGGGGTGTTATTAAAATTGTTTTTTTATTCAAGCAGAATAGTTTTAAAGGTTAAACAACAACTGTGCTTTAAAGTACTTTTTAGTAGCTACTTTGTACAATATTTATATTAAAAACTTTAGCAAATTAAACACAAAAACACAACTTTTAATAATCAATTCTCTCTCCCTGATCTACAAATAGATAATTTATTCAGGGGAGGTAATTATTTTTTTTTGCATAATTAAAGGGAGATAAATCACTTTCAAAAAAATAAAAAAAAAATAAAAAAATTAAAAAAAAAAAAAAAAATAAAAAAAATAAAAAAAAATAAAAAAAATAAAAAAAAAAAATAAAAAAAAATTAAAAAAAAAAAATTAAAAAAAATATTTTTTTTTTTTTTAAAGTCACCTTAAGCCACCTCAAGTTCTTTAGTTAAGTTTTTAATCAAGTCACTTCTAAGTTCTTACTCAAGTTGTTCACAAGTCATCCTCAAGTCACTTTTAAGTTCTTACTTAAGTCATCCTCAAGTTGTCCTGAAGTCATCCTCAAGTCATCCTTAAGTCACCCCAAGTCACTTCAAGTTTCTACTTAAGTCACTTCTAAGTTCTTACTCAAGTCATCCTCAAGTTGTCCTCAAGTCATCCTCAAGTCATCCTCAAGTCATCTCTAAGTACAACCAAGTTCTTATTTAAGTTATCTTATAATTATCAAAAAAACAAGACAATCTATGTTTTTATCTTAAATAGTAAATGTCTAATATAGTACACACACACCTCAAAAAACGCGTCATCGTTGAGGATGTCTTGCTCAGCGTCCTCTGCGCGAAATCGGTCAGCATAGATCTTAATGAAGTTCTTACATCCTGAGCAACCGCATTGATTACAATTTCTGGTCTATGGAAATGTCTTTTATAGACTCCATGTCTTTATTTATTGACTTTATCATTTTATAATACGCCATGATCTATTTTTATTAAAAAAAAATTTAAAATTAAGTTCTTAAAATATTATTCCATCTGAAATGGATCAAAATGATCTTTTGTTGTTGACGGTTCTGGCGTGCTGTTGTTTTGTATTTAGTGGTTCAGATTTTTTTGATTGCTTTTGTTTTGGCTGCCATTCTTTATATATTTTATAACAGTAATAACCGCCCCCCAGCAGCAGCAAGGGCGCCAAAAATGGCAACAGTTTTAAGTTCAATATTCCATGAAGACTTGGCGCTGTAGGTCTTGAATCACATGAAGTTTTTTATAGCCGGCATTGAATCAACTTGTTCTGGCGTTGGCGGTGTTATGTTTTCATTATGAGTTATATTCTGTAACATTAATTTTTTTTGTCTGTTCCACTCTGCTAATTTTCTTCCTGCTTCAACACGCCCAGGATGAGGATGCTTTTCAATGGTCTTCACCTGATTCAGTGTTTTCTGCTGATTTTCTGGCTTGGTTACTTTCTCCACCTGATTCAGTGTTTTCTGATTCTGCTGATTTTCTGGCTCGGTCATTTTGAAGGGAAATAAAATCTATATGATTAAAAGTTATTAATCCCATGATTAATGGCGATAACAATGTTCCAAATCTATAGTATAAATCACATCCTAGAGACTCTAATGACTTTGTTAAAACTGGATCTTGCGTTAAATCATACGTAAGATCTTGTTCAGAATCAATGGGAGCAAATCTACTGACTAGTTTAGTGTACAAACTAAGAACCGTTTGCCCCACACTTTTCACCATTCTAGACCCCAGCTGCGCTTCATACCTGTTATGATACTTTATAATGTCTTGTGGCGACATCTGTTGAATCTGTTCAATGCTGAATTCAGTTCGAGGAACTGTTTTGTTTTCCCATGCCGCCAAAGATACAGCCTCTCCTTTTTGGGCATAATAGCTTGGTCATCAACTTGGTCATTCATAAGTTCAGGAAGGTTTAGGCCGCCTTGTAGCTGTAGTAGATCATCACTGTTCATGTTTTTTATAATTATAATTATTTTATTTTATAAAAATGAGCACCGAAAAAACTGTTGCTAACCTTGTATACCATTCTGCTGTTATTGGAGGTCTAAGTGTAGGATACTCAATGCTTGGTAAAAGCCTGTTGAAAATAAAAGCCAGCAGATCTTGGCAAACTAGACTTTGAGGATTCAGCAACGCTAATTGCTATCATTGCAGCTTCGTTTGCTACGAAAGATTTTCTAGTTAAGCAAGGATAATTCCGGACAATATAAATATGTAAGAAAAAAATACATTTATCAAAATGGCTTCACTCGTATGATGATAGGCGGCGCTGTGGTTAATGCGCTCGCTTTTAGTGGAAGTAATTATGCATTTAGTAAACTGCGAGATGAAGGCGAGAGAAAAAGACATAACAAAGCTGTGGAGCAACTAGCATGCAGCACAAGATCGCTATGAAAAGCAGAGAATTGAGCAGTTAGATTTTATTATAACACACTGAAAAAACAGGGCCATGCAGCTTACACATTTAAGATGTTGATCAGCAATAAAACAATATTATCTAGTAAACAGGCAACCAATCGAGACATTGCCCCCACCAAAATTTAGCGATTTTTATCATCCATCAGAAAAACAAAAGATGCAAGAAATTGGGTTTATTGTCTTTGGTATGACTGTGTGTATTTTGTTGCGCATAATATTGGCTGAGTAAAAAATGAACAAAATCTTATTATTCGCCAAAGGATATTGGAAGGGCATCACAGCAATTAAAAAGCTAAGCCAAGCAGCGGGAGTCAGTGAACAAACAGCAAAAGAATGGTTATACTAAACAAGCGATTTGGCAAATTTATTTACCTGCGCCCAACGAATACAGAGGCCACACTTTGTTGAACACAACTCCAAACGACACCCATCAAATGGACCTTCTATATTTACCCTCTGATACGATTAGACGAAAAAGATTTAAGTACGCACTCACAGTCATTGACATAGCTTCAGATACAAAGATGCGGAACCATTAACACAAAAGAGTGCTTCTGCTGTTGCTGTCGCCATACAACTAATATACCAACGAGGCCCGCTAACTTACCCTCGCATGATTCAAGTTGATGATGGAAAAGAATTTAAAGGGCAAGTGAATCAATTGTTGTTAAAACATAGAGTTACCATTAGAAGAGGCATTCCAGGAGTTCACAGATCACAGGCTTTAGTCGAAAACTTTAACAAACAGTTATCCGAAGACTTTTTTCCTACCAGTATCACAGAGAGCTTATTGACAATTCTCGCACACAGAATGGGTTAGAAGACTGCCCTCAGTTTTGCGCGCAATGAATAATGAAGAATTTAAAGTGCTAAAACCAGTACAAGCAATCAAAAGAAAAACAATAGATGTTGTTGAAGGAGGAGTCTTCATCCGGCAAACTATTACCATTTGGTTTGAAAGTAAGGTACCTTTATTTACGGGGGAAGCAGAAGGGGACACTCGCATCAGGGCAACAGATCCAGTTTGGAGTGTTGATCCATATGAAATAAAAAGAATTGTAAAAATGAATCCGCCCGTGTATTATTTACGAGAAACTGACACAACAAAACAACCAGCTCCTCAAAGATCTTTTGCGAAAGAAGAACTGCAGATAATCCCCCAGGCACTGTTCCGCTTTAATTAATTTACGTAAATATATTTGAGTTTAAAATGGAAGCTCAGAAGGAGTGCAGAACGAAACAAGAATGGTGAAGGAAGAGACCTTGAAAATGATACGGGAATCATTTCATGCGTGTAATGCTATTAAGGAACATTTTCGGGGATTAATCAATGCATGCTAAATCATCCAGATCACCTACAACTCAAACCCCCAAATTGGGAAAAGAATATCTTGAAATAATAAAAAAATTCGAAACGCATCAAGCAAACATGAGAAAAGATTTAAATGAATTGATGAAGCTATGATTGATCTTATAACAAAAGTTGATGAAAAATATAAACCCCCCTGTTTATGCGGTCCTCCAGTGCCCGATTGCATATGAAAACTCTGGATTAACAAACACACGTTTTGTGTTTGTTCTATCTAACGACTTCTTTGTTACAAACTGTTGTGTTGATCTCATGTAGATTAGATCGCAGTTTTACGTTGTCATGATGAAAAGTCTTATTGCCAAACAATGCTTCTTTGTGGTTGTCATGTGATATGTTTGACTGCACAACGCTGCGAGATTTTTCCCTTTCCCTTTTTTTTTTTGATTTTCCCCTGGCTCAAATTTAACTGTACTTTTTTTACCTTAAACCCAAACCCCTTGATCACCTTTCCGGAAAATTTTCACCCTTTCATTTTTTCCTAAAAACCTTCTTTTTTAGAAATTGAATGCAAAGGCGAATTTTAAAGGTTAATCGGACGTTTTCATACCACCCTGCATCCCCTTTACCCACTTCAAATTTCCCAGGCTTTTAGATGTTTTTCAGTGGGGTTTATTTTATAAAAAAACTTCGGGTTCTGTGTAAAGTACTCTGGACTCAGGATACAGGGGCTTAAAGTATTCATAAAGAAATTCTAACATCAAAAGCTTTGATAATTCTAAAACAGTAAACCCAATAAAAACAGGTTTGTCCAATTTGACTTTCTTTTTTTTCATCATTATGCCAAAAAGCTGATCATGAAATTTTCTGAAGTCCTGATAATTAGGTTTTGAAGTCAGCTTAATTGCTTCGTTCTCTCTGGTGACTAATCTGACCTCTTTACGCTTGTGCGGATTCTCCATAGTCTTTCCAAAACAGCTGTTGTTCATCAGCTTGAAAAAGTCTTTTTCTGAAGCATCTGCAGATTTAGTTCTGAGATCAGTGTTCTTCATGATGTATGGTTTCATGAACTGTTCTTGATCAAAAGCAATTATACGATGAACAGCTGTCAACTTCAAACCATGTCTTAAATATAATTGTAGAAGCCTGTAATGACAGACATAATTTTTTTTGCCTCGAAGATTAGGCACAAGTTTAGGCGGCTCTCTTGGATCCATCTTTAGACTTTCTGCTGCTAATGGATAGTCATTATGCAGGTCATGGAGTTCATGAGGATATTCTAAATCAACTTCTAGAATGAAACCACGCTGCTGATCAGGCGTTAAACTGCCCAACCACTTTAATGCCTTTTGAATATTATTCGGATCGCCGCCTGTGTACATTTTAAAGTTGCGTAACGGAAGTGATTGCGCCATTTCCCATCCATACAGATTGTTTGCATCTAAATACATGAGATAGTTAGACCTTTTACTCGGATCATAGTCGTCCAAGTATTTGTTGTTTGCTTTACAGTAATGATGCGACGCCATACTAATTCCCACGCAATCCGTTTTCAATCATCTGAATCATTGGTAGGTCAGACAATAAATCAATCTGTACTCCAGTAAACTTTAAGAAAGCATCCCAACTCATCCCGGGCGCAGAAATGTAATGCGCGGGATCCAAGCTATAATGTTTCATGCAGGTCTTTCTATAATTTTCAAAGACGTCCGCCAACAAACATACTCAGCCATTAAGTAGGAGTCATGATAGTCTCCCATTGTTTTACAATCTAACTTCTGCCACGCATCTTGAGCATGCTGGTAATCTGAATCACTGATGTCCTTTCCTCTAAGACTAGAAAAGAACGCGCCTTTAGGAGGAAGTGTGTCTTCGTCAAACCTTATCCAACTGTTCATGTACTCATAAGGGTAAACACCCTTTCTAACGAGAGTTGGGTCAAAATATTCTTCCGTTATTGGGCAGGACTTTAAGGACATAGCCAGTGACTCTAACGAACCCATCATGTGTTGCATAGAGTCATAAAAAGACATGTTATTTAGATTAAAGCACATGTACTTTTCTGATGACTGTGCAATGCATGACACTCTGAAGGCATCGTCCACTGCTTTCATTATAAGATGAGAGTCGTAACCTCGCAAGTTGTGAAAGAATACAGGCAGCTTCCATGTCTTAGGATCAAACTTTAGTTGAAGATTGCATTTGTTATGCGCCGCTCCTCTGAACTTTCCGCTAATGTGATCATGGTCTCTTACTGTTGGATTCTCTGCGTTTGATGAGAGACCTAAACCGCAAATCCAACAATGTGTGGCTGAGTCATACTGTTGTTGGTCTTCAGGCGTCATTATGATTTCAGATAAGTTTAGATTATTAGAACAGTCATTGCGCACTTGCTGCATGCGTTCTAAGAAGTATTCTGCGGCATTTGGCCCTCTATATAATTTTGGCTTTGAATAAACGCCATCCGACCTGACAAAATGAAAGCAAATGAACAAATTATGATTACTCTTAAGACTGTTTTTCAAGTTTGTGGCTGGCCTTCATAGAACAATAGTGATTAAAGTCTGCAAAAACGACTTTTCATCGTTTCCAGTTCTTAAACTAACTTAGATCGGGGGAGTGTATTAGTTCCGTATACAGTT
>JAFLJL010017702.1:115618-131464 GCA_018398815.1 Conus ventricosus | reverse complement strand
AAAATCGTTGTTATAACAATCCAAAAAAACCCTGAAGACCCCAAAACACCTGAGAACCAGTAAACAACGCAAAAGTGAGCAACGCTATATACTCGCGTGGGCACAAATATCCTGATGACAGCAACGCGTAGAAAACAAATTTGTCGAGTTTTAACCTTGAGTTTTGACTCCTTTTTAACATCATTGCAAAGTTCTCCCAAGGGCTCGGCACTTTTAAAATTTTAGAGCTCTTTGATTAATTCCAATATAAATATCAAATGTTAATGATTATAAGATAAATAGTATAACTATAGATTAATTACAATATTGGTGTCCTGTGTGTCGGGTTATAAGATATTAAAAGGAAAATGACAATCTACCAAATGTGTATCGGCGTCCGTTGCGCTGTCTCAAGGATCCTGTGGACAGCAGCAACACGCTCTGAAAACGAATGTTGTGAGCCTCTAACATCCTTTTTAAATCATTGCAACAAACTGTTGCTCCCAAGGGGTCGAGCCTTTTAAGTATCTTGCTTTAATTAAGTTCTTTTAATATATATATTATATATATTATATTTAATATATATATATATATATATATATTATATATATATACACCAAATGTAGATTTTTGAGGCACAATTCCTAAGTATCTTAAACATCTTTTATTATCATCTGCTATTTTTTCTCTTTTATTTTCCAATCGTGATAACCTGTACTAAGTAATCTAACTGATACTACTATTGTACTTAACATAATCATGAATTCACCTGCAAATCTTTAATAATAATTGGAAAAAAAACCAACTCTTTTATTAATGTAATAAGCTCTAATTTACCTTTCCGCCCATCCAACCCAGTTTGGTTCCAAGCTCAAATACCAAAAGTGAACCTCTACACGACGAGTCTATCCGAGGTACCACCACCCGTCACCTATCGATCGATAAACCTCACACACGCCCAGACACAGCCCATGCAGTCTGCCTCTGTACCTGCCACGCACCGTGTGACAGAATCTCCTTTTTTTTTTTTTTTTTGGCTGTCCCAACCTCTGCGCCACCTCAGAGGCAGTGCACCCACGCCGCTCATTCCGACACCCGTCCACAGCCACGGCCGGTCGGCCCCGCCGCAGCCCCGGCACCAGCAATCCACAGGGAGCAGTCAATGTCAAGTCGTCAAGAGGCAACCCACCGAAGGAGACACTGCACAGCTGCCGAGTCACTTCGGTGGTGTTCAGTGGCGCCTGTTCTGATCTAACATATGCAGGACACCACCTACTAAGCCCCCTACTGACGACAATAATTGCTTAGTCGGGAGCCGGCGCGAGTGAGCTCTCCCTCCGGAGGCGCCACCACGTCCGTCCAACGACAGCCCCCATGGACTCGCCGATACGGTGACCCCGACAGAACCAAACCAAGACCACAGACGTGGAGAGGACATCGAAACTGAGGTCACCATGAGAGCAAGGCATGAAGGGCCACAGAATTTGAGACATATTTCAAATGTTGATCGATGAGAATGAGGATGATTAACATATGCTATGGATGAATCTCTCTTTTAATATTAAAAGTTCCGGTCCTCCAATACCAACGTACACTCTCAGAAAATAACCAACTTTACCAAACTTGAAACAATATTTCTGTACACCAGCGACCACTACCAAGCACAACAATGTCTTAGCACATCAATACCGCTGTAACAAATCCACCTATCTGCATCAATGTAGGACAGAAACGCACATTATTTCATTCCACATGTACGGTTTTTCTCGACTTAAAGTTCAAGTTATATCTCTTTCCTTCTCTTCAAACTTCCGCGCATTTAATTTCCTCCTTCTCTTCTTAGTCGAACTCACATAGAAAGAAATTTTGCGAATAAAAACCAAATAAAAAGAAATCCTCCAGTTTGGGGACTGAAATACAAAAGTTGATGAACCATGATATCTGCAAACAACTATACAGCCCATCAGAATTTCCGCTACTTTACACGCTCACCTTGGACAAAAACAGGAACGACACACAGTGGATGACACCCTCAGTCGCCGGACACTGCCAGACAGCCAACGCCCTAGTACATGCAGAACCCGCCGCTGAACACCGAAACACCGACAGTCTAAACTCGGATGACACACACTGGACGACACCCTCAGACGCCGGGACACTTCCAGACAGCCAACGCCCTAGTACATGCAGAACCCGCCACTGAACACCGAAACACCGACAGCCAAACTCTGGTAGCCAAACCTTAAGAAGTCGGTCGAGGGCATACGAGAACCCTCCCCAACGGCAGAAACAAACTTGAGCACGAGGCCAACCCAACCTTCGCGGATAACGCCTCAATTCGTACTGACTTGCAGACACACGACGACACTCCGAATTCACCTCGGAAACTCACAAGACAGCACTTACATGCACGGAATTCCCCGATCACATCGAAGAACTCCAGTTTCACGAGTGTTCGTTTACACACGTAAAACCCACTATTCCGGCGAGTCTAATGTTGTCCTCCTCCCCCCTCCCAAGAGTTGACAGGTAAGCATACTCCCGGCAGGAATCACGCACTTCATGGCCACTGCCAACCTGGCAATGGACGGCCACGCTCCACAATTGTCACTCAGGCGACCTGTATCAGTTCGTGCGTGACACACACACACACACACACACACACCACACACACGCACACACACGCACACACACGCACACACACGCACACACACGCACACACACGCACACACACGCAGCGCACGCACGCACGCACGCACGCACGCACGCACGCACGCACGCACACACACACACCACACACACACACACACACACACACACACACACGTCTAATATCACTTTTAGTGAACAGACAAACAGAATAACAACAACAACACACACACCACTTGCTTGCAAAATCAATGTTCGAGTAAGCAGAATCGTGATTGAGGGGGTAAAGTTTGTGCAAGATCCAGTCTGTGTGCCTATATGTCTGTGTCTGTCTGTTTCTCTGCCTCTCCACTCCCCCCCTCCTCTCACTCTCTGCTTTTTGTCTGTCTGTAAGTCTGTCTGTTTGTCTGTCTGTCTGTCTATTTGTCTGTCTGTCTGTCTTCTGTCTCTCTCTCTCTCTCTCTCTCTCTCACTCCTCTTCTCCCTCTCTCTCTCTCTCTCTCTCTCTCTCTCTCTCTCTCTCTCTCTCTCTCTCTCCTCTCTCTCTCGAAGCAGCACTAAGGAATGCAAAATTACGTCAGAGGATAGCTAACCATTTTGAACAGATCACCTGTCTCCACGTGTGGTCACGCTTGTGCTCAAGCGTGAACACTTGTAAATGGGACAGGCCAGGTCATCATGCGTCTGAACTAACATTCCTTAATTATCACGTTGATAATCTGCAGAATAAAGTGCTGACATCTTTGTTTCTGATTTCGTCATTATGTTTAACGGAGATGACTCTTTTGATATTAGTAGCATCAACGGCCATATACGATTTTGTTCCCTTGCCAGAAAAAAAAATGTAATCGTATGATAGAAACGTATTTGAGGTGTTATATGTCTTATTAGAGAAAAACACTTTGCTCTTTTTGTAAAAGAATTTATTTATGATATATACCCCCCCCCCCCCCCTTCATTTTCTTCATCTTCAATTTTTCTTCTTCTTTTTTTCTTTAAAGTTCAAATCTTTGCCAAGTCATAACTATAACGACTGAAGAATTGTTAACCTGCACTTGTTTTCCCCCCCCACTACATAATTGTCAGCATTATATTGTTTGGTCAATCAGTAGGAGACTGCATCTCTTAGGAGATCCAAGTAAAGGTTGTTCTGTACAATTCTTAGCCACTCACAATGGTTGGGTTATTGAACAGCAGAGCTGACCACTCAGGATGTTTCATATCTTTTAATCTCCCTTGCATCCTTGAATTGACCTCAAGCGTAGGCTCAAATATTGTCCCCTACATTTTATACTGTTTGAATAGTGCTTTTTGGTTTTCAGCAACTTTTTTTCCTCTCCACACTTTTGTTTTGTTCCATTTTCATACCCTTCGCTGGCTACTTTGATGGTGCTGTTGGATTCTTTTTTGAACCCTTGGTGGTGAGAACAGCACAGAATTATGGACTGTGGTGTGTCTCTATTTGACACCAAGAGCACAGACACAATCAGCCGTGTCTCCCTGATGAGGCCGATCCAGCGGACAAAAGGCCAAGGAGCAGGCAATATACAAATAAATGTGCCTTTGAGGGGATTACGATGGTTCCAATGGCAGCTAGTGAAGGGCTTCTCATATTTATAATATATCCCCCCACCCCTCCCATTTTCTTCATCTTCAATTTTTTTTTTTTTTTTAAGTTCAAATATTTGCCAAGTCATTACTATAACGACTGAAGAATGTTAGTCTGCACTTGTTTTCCTCCACTACATAGTCGTTCAGAATTTGTTTAATTGTGAGAATATAGTCTTTGTCCAGTTCGATAAATGCATGTTTAATGTAATACATTTGTTATCTTATTGAGTGCTACGTGGTCCTAGAAGGAGGGTCAGTTAATCATAACAAGGAACTGAAAGACGGAATTCTGATTCTTGAGGAAAATGTATTTCAAACTCTCGATATGAATATGTTTACTTTACAATGTGTGGAAACTCCAATGCCAGGACAAGTAATAAACAATCTAAAGAGGAGCAAATGTTTTAACTGTTACAGTGTGCTGATGATGATGACAAAGATTATCACATAAAAAACGTTGTTCCTGTCAACCTCGGGGTACGTCAGTGGAGGAAGGACTAGCGCACAGCCCAAACACACTCACGGCTTGCTTACAATCTCATTCATATATCATGCATTCATCAAATCAAACCACTAGTAAAGTCTATAACTTTACTACACATAATCATGGAAAAAAACCATCAATGCGCATGGAGTCAAACAAAATAAAACATTCTCTCTTTCCTTGAACTTCACAAAACCATTTATCTAAATCATCATAACTAACCCGGGTATAAATAGATTTTCTACTATACCTGGCCAGGTGATCTTAAACTATTTACAAATCACTGTCTTTCCTTTTCTTCTTTTTTTTCTTTTCACTGTCACTTTTACAAACACCAGTCGCAGCACAACTGCTGGCACTGGTCAGGTTGGACCGCTGGCACTGGTTAGGTTGGACCGCTGGCACTGGTTAGGTTGGACCGCTGGCACTGGTCAGGTTACTGGCGTTGGCCTGTGGTTCTGCTGATGAAAGTGGCGCTGCCAGGTATGAGGTCGAACCCCGGTTCAAATTGAACAGTGACTACCAGACATTGATCTGTTTTCCTTTCTTCCTTCCTGCACTAACGCATTGCACTCTCTCTCTCTCTCTCTCTCTCCTCTCTCTCTCTCTCTCCTCTTCTCTCTCTCTCTCTCTCTCTCTCTCTCTCTCTCTCTCTCTCTCTCTCTCTCTCTCTTCTAGTCTGCTCTATCAAATGGACATAGTTGCCTTTTTTCTTTTTTTCTTTTTTTTTCTCTTCATCGATTAGCAACTCTCTCTCTCAACATCTCTCCTTAGTCCTTCCTCTGCAGACTCTATATGGTGCTAATGCTTCAACTCGGTTCTCTTCTCTCTTTCCCTCATCTCTCTGCTTCCTTTCGTGCAGAGCCTACTCCCAGAACCTGTCTCTCCCATCTCTTCTTTTCCTCTCCCCCTTTTTTCTTCTCTCACTCACCTAGCTTTCTTATTCTGTTCCTACTTGTCAAAAGGGTGAGTACCATTGGTCAGTATTTTCCCCGCCTTGTACCGAGGTTACCTCCCCTCTAATTTCATTGGACATGCAAATCATCAAAATCACATCTACGGCCTTGCTCTCTATGGTGGTCAATGAGTCATTTAATTAATTAACTTGGTTTCACCCCCACTACACAATACCTCCTCCCTTCCTACTTTAACCGGCGACGTCTGACTTAACTGTGGGCACTGGTCTTGCAAATTAGCTGTATCAGTCTGACCTAGACGCAGAGATCCGTCTGGCCAGACCTATTGAGACGTTGGTCAAGCCACTCAGTCTGTCTGCAGGACGGTGCCATCTCCGTGAAGGACTAGAAAATAGCCTCCTCGCCATGCCTAATTGGCTGATGCGACACATGAAGTCGTCTGCCTGGAAACCAGGATGTTTGAGTTTGGAACTTATGTCCAATTGAACTGGCTGGCAACTGACCACGATTACAGCTTTTCTTTTTTTTGTCCGTGACAGTTCCAAATATGTAATTGTGAAACGATTTCAGACTATCGTAGTTCGATTTTTGTTTTTCATTCAACCTTTTGATTGTAAATGGTTTCTGTAGCACGTGTTTCCCCATGAATACAGCGTTATGTTTTACTTTGTGTCAAATAAAATAAGTTCATATTGCAATTTAAAAGTGAACAGCATGTGTGTGTCTGTGTATGAGAGAGAGAGAGAGAGAGAGAGAGAGAAGAGAGAGAAGAGAGAGAGAGAGAGAAAAGAGAGAGAGAGAGAGAGAGAGAGAGAGATTTAATTATCTAGACAGAAATTCCTTTCGTTTTAGGAAAATAATGCGTACAAAACAAGAGAAAACAGCTGCATACATGTTTACTTTTCATTCAGCCTTTACATTTTCTTTCATTAATGTTAAATGTTATTTCGTGTTTTTTTTTTTTTTTTTTTTTTTTTTTTTTTTTTTTTTTTTTGTCTAATGGTAACAGTATAGTAGTTCTCATTGTTAGCGTATCATTAGTGTATCATTATTTTTCCCTGTATCACGAAATGAAAAATGTTCTCTTTTAAGAGAGAGAGAGAGAGAGAGAGAGAGAGAGAGAGAAAGAGAGAGAGAGAGAGAGAGAGAGAGAGAGAGAGTGAGAGAGAGAGAGAGAGAGAGAGAGAGAGAGAGAGAGAGAGAGAGAGAGTGATGTATACAGTCTACTTTGCATTACAGCTACCGACGAATGTACCAGTGGGATGATCAGACGATCGCATATCACCCAAGAGTGTGTTTTGAAACCAGGTGTCTTCTGATTTTGGTAAGTGGAATGATTTAAAACGGTTATGTGAAGAATGCTGCTTTTGACAATAATGACTATCAGATGCTCTCTCTCTCTCTCTCTCTCTCTCTCTCTCCTCTCTCTCTCTCTCTCTCTCTCTCTCTCTCTCTCTCTCTCTCTCTCCTCTCTCTCTCTCTCTCTGATTATACGTAAGTGGAATGATTTAAAACGGTTATGTGAAGAATGCTGCTTTTGACAATAATGACTATCAGATGTTCTCCTCTCTCTCTCTCCTCTCTCTCTCTCTCTCTCTCTCTCTCTCTCTCTCTCTCTCTCTCTCTCTCTCTTCTCTCTCTCTCTCTCTCTCCTCTCTCTCTCTCCTCTCTCTCCCTCTCTCTCTCTCTCTCTCTCTCTCTCTCTCATCTCTCTCTCCTTCCTCTTCTCTCTCTCTCTCTCTCTGTCGGTCTGTCTGCCTGTCTGTCTGTCTGTCTGTCTCTCTCTCATCTCTGTCTCTGTGTCTTCTGTCTGTCTGTCTTCTCTGTCTGTCTGTCTCTCTCTCTCTCTCTCTCTCTCTCTCTCTCTCTCTCTCTCTCGTCTGTTTGCTGTGTGGTGTGTGTGTGTGTTGTGTGTGTGTGTGTGTGTGTGTGGTGTGTGTGTGTGTGTGTGTGTGTGTGTGTGTGTGTGTGTGTGTGTGTGTGTGTGCGTGCGCGCGAGCATGCATGCCAAGGTGTGTGTGTATACGTGTGTGTGTGTGTGTGTGTGTGTGTGGTGTGTGTGGTGTGTGTGTGTGTGTGTGTGTGTGTGTGTGTGGTGTGCGTGCGTGCGTGCATGCATGCGAGCGTGCGTGCATGCGTGCGTGCATGCATGCGTGCGTGCGTGCGTGCGTGCGTGTGCGTGTGTGTGTGTGTGTGTGTGTGTGTGTGTGTGTGTGTGTGTTGGTGTGGTGCGTGGTGTGTGGGGTGTGTGTTTACGTCATGCTGCGAAGATGGCGCTCGGCGTACAGTGTGAGTGTGTGATGTGGTGATGATGATGTGATGTGTGTGTGTGATGATGATTTGTGATATGTGATGTGATGGTGATGTGGTTTTACGCTATGACGACGAGATGGACACGAGATGACGATGGGATAATGATGATGATGATAATGATGGATGATGAGATGATGATGATGATGATGATGATGATGATGATGATGATGATGATGATGATGACCATGACGAATGACCAGAAGAAGAAGCAGAAGATGAGAAATGAAGAGATGATGAAGAATGATGATGATGATGATGATGATGATGATGATGATGATGATGATGATGATGATGATGATGATGATGATGATGATGAAGGCGAGACAGACAGAGAGGAGAGAGAGACAGAGCGAGAGAAATATTCCTTTAGACGACAATAACCAGAGGATACGAAGAGAGAGAGAGAGGAGAAGAAGAGAGAGAGAGAAGAGAGAGAGGAGAGAGAGAGAGAGAGAGAGAGAGAGAGAGAGGAGAGAGAGAGAGAGAGAGAGAGAGAGAGAGAGAGAGAGAGACAGGGTGATCCTTATCGCCCAGACCGCAAAAGGCCATATCAGGGCTGTCACTGCCTTGAAGTAAACACATAAGTCATTAAAAAACAAACAAACAAACAAACAAACAAAAACAACATCGCCCCCTCCTCCCTGGAAACACATCTTTCAATAGCAAACCGGAAACTTTCTCGAAAATCTAATCCCCCCATAATATCCCAGATGTGATGAAAAGTGTTGATTTTCTTCAGTAACCCCAAACTTGCATCAGACAGGACATCCCCGAACAAGGCCTTCATGGAATCTGCTGCGAAGTACCTATGTCCCACATAACACAAGTCCCGGCGCTCCAAAAGAGCACGCTTCACTGTGAGTGGCACACGACATGGAATGTACCACGAGCCCCTTCACCCCTCACAAGACAACAATGGGTGCGAAAGGAGCGGCCTGTGCGCTACCAGCAGAATAGCTCGCCCCCCCCCCCCCCCCCCCCCCCCCCCCCCCCGTCCCCCCATGGCTGCTCTGGAACGTGGCAAACACTCTTTCAGGTTTGGACGGAACTGGAATAGTCCATTTTAAGTCCATAAATTTCACTTTTTCTGCCAGGGGTCCCTGATGCAAGCCTGAAATTTTGGCCCCAGATCGGTATGGGGACAAACAATCTGCCCAACTCCCTCTTCACGGCACTCTCGTCAAGCCAATTAACCAACTTGCTGCCTCGAATGCTCGCATTGCTAGGAACCCGAGCAAAAACCATGTTGCATCCATCTGATTTCAGAGAGCTGTACAGTCTGAACAACTTCAGCAGTTGAGGGTGCTTCAGGTTATAGCTGGCAATGGCCTCCAAAGTAAAGAGGGAGTCCAACAAACTAAGAAAATCTTTATGTTTTGATATAGAGACCATTTCAAGAGCCAGGACCAAGACTATCAACTCAGCACTGTAAATAGAGCTGTCAGAGGGAACGTGTTTAGAACATCTCTGAGACGGACCTCCTTCACTAAACACTGCAGAGGCAACTGTTCCGTGATGGGTCACCAGGAAACCTGAACAAATCACACACGACTCCAAGGCCACATGTGCATTGTTTAAATGGGGGAGAATACGAATTCCCAAGGAGGAATGGAACTGGGCTAATCATCGAATTTCTTCTAAAACTTAGCGTCAGAAACACAGTCACATGCAAGGTTCTTGGGGTTCAGAAGAGAATCCAAACAGTAGTTCAAGATAAGTCCCAGCCGACAGCTCGAAAGCGATGGCTTTCTTGCCCCAGCACACAGACCACAAAGAGGGGTGCTGAGGAATGCACCCTGACAGAGTGGAGGTCTCTGTGGTGGAGGGGACCCAGAGACTTCAGGCAGGAAGACCTGCGGAGCCACTAACCACACAGCCACAGCCCAGCCCGAAGCAGATCAGAACCCTGTAAAGATGGAGAAGAGCCTCCCCCCTCCCCCATCAGCGCCCCAATCCGTGAGCGCCACAACACTCTAAATGCTCAGTGCCACTGATATGCAGCCTCCAGCATTGAATGTGACTTTTAAAGTCTTTTTTGTTAAAAGTTTTGAAAATACACCCAGAAATTTGGCCTTTTTCACAGCTGAAATGGTATGGTGGATCCGTTCAGAAGAATCCCAGAATCGGCAAAGAACCGACCAAAGCTGTGAAAATTGATGTATTGCGTTTGGGCCCTCAAAAATCCAAACCCGCCTCCTCGGAAACACTCTCTAATCCCATTAACACAAAGCTTGAGTCGACGCGGACAAGAGGTTTCAACTGATGTTTGATACAAAATGTCTGGGGTTGTTATTGTTCTAATGTGTGATGTATTGGCATTCCACACTGATTATGTGTTGTCTTATACAAAGAGAACAATAAAAGTGAAGCAAAAAAACTATGCCCTTTTAATTATCATCTTTTCTTTCAGTTTTCCCCAGAGAGAGAGAGAGAAGAGAAGAGAAGAGAGAGAGAGAGAGAGAGAGAGAGAGAGAGAGAGAGAGAGAGAGAGAGAGAGAGAAGAGAGAGAGAGAGACTGACAGGCAAACAGTTTGTTACGAATCGTCCCACCAATTGGCTAATCCCCAATGAGGCCAGCCTAAAAGCGAAACGAAATTGTCCCCAAAGAAAGCATGAAAAAAGCCCAGAGGCGTGACATGCGCGTGAGCTGTAATAGGGCATTAGATGTGCAGGTGATTATCAAATATGATATATAGTAGATAGCTGTATAATGATATAAGGTTGAATATAAATTTTGTTGATTTCCCTTTTCTTCGTTCCCTCCCATCCCGCACCCCCCCCCCCCCCCCCACACACACACACACACACACGCGCACACGCCCGAACACTCTACCCCAGCAGTTATGGATATTACACCCAAAGCTGTCTGAAGAGAGGAATGAAAAACGAAAGTCGAGGACGACGCAGATGAGAGCGAACCAAATCCAGGAGAGGGAAAGAGGGGAAAAGAGGCGAGCCGCGGAGGGGAGGGGGCAGGGCGGGGCGGAGCGTGAGAGGGGCGGCGGCAACTCACTTGTCCAGCAAGCTGGTCTGTTCCCCGCGTAAAAAAATCCACAAGGGAGAAAAGAGGAAATCCAAGAAGCGAGACGGCAATTGTGCGCGCGCACGCGCTACCGCGCCCGAATCACCAACACATCACAATCACCAACGTTTCTATTTACAATAAAATTAGCAAATGTGTAATCTAGTATATGTCTGGTTCATTATTATGACTTTAATTATATCTTATCTTTATAGTATCTTTTTATCACTCTGATAGGTTCTGTTTTTTGTTTATATGTTTGTTTGTGTAGTAAATTTGTAACGGTTGAACAATATTCTGTTAGATTCTATATGTTGCGTATATTCAGTTCTCATTCAAAAATAGACTGTAGAAGCAACGCAGATTCTTTTGGGTGTTTTTTTTCCTATAATACTAATGCACATTTTACTAATCAAAATAATATGATTTATATATTGGTGTATTTTTTGCGATGCAGAGAGATTGTGACGCCAAACAGTACGTCAGTCACAGATAATTTCAACTTAATATTTGTTTTTAGATACATCTTCGTTTCTATTAACCTCTAGAAGTTGCGTGCTACTGGGCACTCATAAAAAAATGCTCCATGTAATCAACAGTATCACAACAGTAAAATTACTTGTTATTTTCTTTTACTTTCATTTTATGAAGAACAATATTTGTAGGGTAGATATTATGAAGTATCTTCAGTGTAACACTCTTAATCTTGTTTCTTTTGTGGCCTCTCTTGCTCTATACACCCACGATGTTTCATCCAGATGAAATCCAAGTTTTCTGCGCCAAAAAGGCACATTGAATTTCTGGTCTTTTTTAGTTTGTAATAATTTCTTGATTATTTTTATTCTTTTTACTATAGTGGCTTACATCACATTTCGTGGTCACTTGTTCTTCTACCCAGTCATAATCCACTGAAACCCGTGTTTAGGGATAGAGTTAACAAGAATGTTAATATTCTAACATTGTATTTGCCCCGTTTTGTTAAATCAGTACAAGTATTTCTAAGGAAAATGTTCTCTTTTCTGTGTGGTGGATTTATGTGTTTTACTTGATCAATACCTTTCCTTTCCCATTTTCTAAAAAAGGTGTTATATTTTTTGTAATTTATTAAATGAGTTGTAGAATTCATTCTGAAAATTGGTGCAGCTTATATCTTCTGCCTTTTAATATGTTTATTGTCTAGGTAGGTGTTATATTTCCTTCCAAACTTCATTATCAATTCTGTCCAATCCCTTAACCGAATTAGATTTAGTGTTGATAAGAAAAATGTCGTTATGTTTAGCTAGTTTATCTAGATGCCACCTCGGGATTAAAGTCAGTTTTGTTGATCTGTAGCTTCAAAAAATTCTCCGACCCATGTTAAATGCAGATGTTTTTGAAATGTTATCATGTTTATCACGCTAAGGCCACCCTCTTCATGTTCAGCCTCCATGATATTTCTCTTTACTTTTTCAAACGCTTTTCTATTGCTAATTTTTTTTCTGCCATGTAAATTCATATAGATAAGTGTTTAATCTTAACCAGCCGCCGTGGCGAAGTGGTTAGCATCGCAGACTCCCGGCTGGGAGGTCGTGGGTTCTAATCCCGTCAGAGTCAGGGGGGGGGGGGGGGGTTGTGCCACGACCGGCTCCTACCCAGAGTTGAGTTTGCTGCGGACTCAGTTGGGAAGATTGGACCACACAGTCGAGTTTCACCACTTAATGGATCGTTTCTGAGAGTGTTGCTCAAATTTCCTGACCAACACTGCAGGTGCCTGGGATCTCTCGGCCTGGTTGACGCCAGGATATATTATGAAAGGAAGCGTAGAGTACAGCCCTGTCATGTAGTCTCAGACCGAAATGGAAATCCGTAGCATCATCTTAATCATCCTCATTATCATCGATCAGCATAAAAAAAACCAAAATGTCTCAAATTCTGTGGCTCTTCATGCCCTGCTCCCATGGTGACCTCAATTTCGATGTCCTCTCCACGTCTGTGGTCTTGGTTTGGTTTTGTCGGGG
Source organism: Conus ventricosus (assembly GCA_018398815.1). NCBI lineage: Eukaryota > Metazoa > Mollusca > Gastropoda > Neogastropoda > Conidae > Conus > Conus ventricosus. Next base: position 118,492 of record JAFLJL010017702.1, on the reverse strand, counting down.
TCACCGTATCGGCGAGTCCATGGTGGCTGTCGTTGGACGGACGTGGTGGCGCTCTCCGGAGGGAGAGCTCACTCACGCCGGCTCTGCGACTAAGCAATTATTGTCGTAAGTAGGGGGCTTAGTAGGTGGTGTCCTGCATATGTTAGATCAGAACAGGGCCACTGAACACCACTGAAGTGACTCAGCAGCAGTGCAGTGTCTCCTCCGGTGGGTTGCCTCTTGACAACTTGGCATTGACTGCTCCCTATGGATTGCCGGTGACGGGCTTCGGCGGGACCGACGGGGCTGTGGCTGTGGACGGGGTGTGGAATGAGCGGCATGGGTGCGCTGCCTCTGAGGTGGCGCAGAGGCTGGAACAGCAAAAAAAAAAAGAAAGAAAAAAAAGTGTTTATCTTAGTCAAAATTTTTTGGGGAAGACCAATTGATTGCATCACATAGACGAACTGGCTAATTATAAACGTCTTTATTACGATAATTTTTTCCTTGAATAGACAGATCTCTTTTACTCCAGTCTTTTATTGTTTTTTTTTTTTTGCATACGATCTATTCTGGATAACCAGTTCTCTTCTATATTTTTTGCCATCTTGTTTGACTCAAAATAAATACCTAATATTTTTATTTTATTAACTATGGAAACTGGCACATCATATTCTTCGTTTTGTCTATCTGAAGGGCTTTTGTCTTATGAACGTTCATTTCAAGCCTGAAAATCTTTCAAACCAGTTTATTATTTCCAACGATTTATTAATGTCTTTTGTTGTTTTTAAATAGGGTTGTATCATCAGCCATTTGTTTTATTTTCAAACAACAAGAAGCTCTTTCTGCAGTTTGTGGTAGTCTGATACCTTCAATAGTTCTATTTCTCACTTTAATGGCTAGTACTTCAACAGCTAATACAAATGCAAGGGTGAAAACGGACATCCTTGTCTAATACCACATAACATGGCGAAAGGTTCTGAAAGCTATCCTCCATGGTTTATACTACTTGAGGTATTGTTGTTAGGTACATAGATCCATCTTTGGAACTCAGCTCCGAAGCCCAAAATATTGAAAACGTGCTTCATAAATAGTTTTGAAATAGAGTCGAAGGCTTTGAAGTAGTCGACTGCCAGCAGATATCTGCCTTTATTTGTTTTATTTAGACATTTTATCGCATCGTCTATTGATCTTATTACTGTAGCAATGTTTCTACCCTTAACAAAACCCACCTGATCTTCGTTTATCAATTTGTGTATAACTTTACCGAGTCTTTCTGCCATTACTTTAGCTAGTATTTTGTAATCAGAATTAGTCAGTGTTATTGGTCTCCAATTGTGTATTTGGTCTCTGTCTAAATCCTTGCCTTTGTGTAGTAGCGTAATTATTCCTTGTTTTTGTGTATAAGAGAGTTCTCCTGTAAAGAATGATTCCGCATAAGATTCTGTTATCACTTTAGACAGTTTACTCCTAAACATTTTTTTTAATTCGATGGTAATGCCATCACTGCCAGGCGCAGAGCCATTTCTTAATTTATTCAGGGCGTTCGTTGTTTCCTCTATTGAGATCATTCCTTCGCATAGGTCAGCTTCGTATTTTTCTAGTCGGTGGGTATGTTACGTTTTCTAAAAAAAACTGGTTAGCTCCTCTTTAATATTGTCTACAGTTGTGGATTTATTATAAAGGTTTGAGTAGAAGGACAACTGTTCTTGCAGTATGTCATTTTGGTCAGTTATTGTTTCACCCGTATCTTTGCGTAGTCTTGTAATATTTTTCTCATTCCTCTTGATTTTTATAGATTACAAAAGTATTTCGTGTTCCGTTCACCATTTTCGACCATTGTGTTCTTGATCGAACTTGAGCACCCTTAGCTTTGTCCATGTGCATTATTTCAAATTGTTGTTTAAGTTGAGAAAGTCGGGCGCAGCTTCTCTGTTGTCAGTGTTATGAACTAGAATATTCTCCGTTTCTTTTAGCTGCATTTGTATCCTTTGAAACTCTTTTTTTTACAAGACAGATCTTTCCCATACTCGCTACAAAAAAATATTGATTTCCATCTTACATAACTCCCATTTGTCTATGTTTGGAATGTTTTCATTAGAGTACTTATCTAGCAGTTCGTCGAGTAGGTTGTTGTTTTTTTGTAAGAAATCAGGTTTTTTTTTGAGTAACTGTTGTTGAATTTCCAGTATCCTGGACCGCGCTGAAATTCACTGCCATCAAACTCACAAACTATTGCTTTATGATCGAGTTAAGAACCGTCAATAATTCTGAAGAAACGCAGAATTGCAACATTCCCTCCGAGGCAAAACAATAATCCAGGCGTCACGCTATAAATGGATTATTTCTATTCCAGCTGTATTCTTTTTCATCCTTATGAAATGAACGCCATGTGTCGATTAATTCCAATGAATTCGTAAGCTTATTGAATTGGCTCACTTCGGCGTCACGGTGAGGTTGACCTGATATAATGTCTAACTTGTTATTGAGTACACAATTAAAGTCCCCCACTAAAACTAAGTTTTGCGGGGAGATTTCATGGCATTTTTCTGTACATCCTTGAAAAAGGCTATTTCGTTTCCTGCATTGTTTGGAGCGTATGTATTTACACGAATGAAATCATAAGTGTTCGTTTTTGACAGATACAACAAAGATTCTGTTTTGTGACAGTTTCAAACTAATTTGTTCATTGATTTTTGTTTAGACCAGAATAATCTCGCCTTTACTCCTATTGGTACCTTCATTGTCGTAAATCTCCCTCCCCATTGTTTTTCCCATATAGGTAAGTCGTTCCGCGTTAAATGAGCTGCCTGTAAGCACACGAAATCAAAGCGTTTGCTTTTCAGATAATGAAATACTGATAATCTTTTAAGATCATTTTTAATCCTCTAACATTCA
>JAFLJL010017702.1:110618-113118 GCA_018398815.1 Conus ventricosus | reverse complement strand
GTGTGACTGTACCGTCGACGTCTCTGGCTCTTTCAGTTTGTATTTGAGAGCGCATTTCTCACCCTGCTTTTGTTAATGTGTGCTCTATCTCTGAGTCTGCCACAGAAATATGCACATTGTCTATCCATACTTTGGTGGAAGGTTTCTCCTCCCCAGTTTCGTTCCTCAGAATAAAGGGTTTGTGTTTTTCACTTGGAGTAAGTTACCTCTCACCTTTGTTCCTTGAACTAGGAGCTGTGATCTGGCGTCTTTGGTCGCTGGGTAGAGTCTCCATAGCCAGTTGATCAGCTGGGCGCCGACCAAGGAGCCCTGGCCTGCCACCCATTCCGCCGCCAAAACACATCTCCAGGACCGTAGCTGGACGGTCGGAGGAGACATTCGGACAGTCGCTCACCAAGTCCACCATCATGACTTGTTAAGTTCTAAGCTGGTCTGTGGATAAGACCAGTGCAGTGTTTGTGTCACTGCATCAATTTCCATGTTAGATTTCAAGTTGCTAAGCTGTGTGCACCAGTCTCGTCCTGAATTTTTCGGCCACTTTGCTTCACTGTCTATCACAAAGCTGACTTCTCTTTGGTGACCAAACGGTCTGTGTATAAAACAGTATCTTATTTATTTCAAGTTTTACCACAGCATCTAAACGTCTGGATTTGCCCTCTTACCCATCTACATAGTGTCTTCCTAGCTCTGAAGGTGTTTGAAGTGGTCTAGATACTTTTCTCATGCTTTAGTCTTTTTGAGTTCTGATAACTTGCACACAAGCTGTGTACTATCTTCTGTCTTTCCGAATCATGATTTTTACACGTCCTATACGAGTGCTTTTTGTTTCCATCACTGCTGTATGTTTTGGCTTTGGGGAATTTTCAAGTGCTCTACAGATGCCTTTACTTGTTGCAGCTTGTGTCTGACCTGCATTGCAGACAGGTCAAGCAGGAAATGCATAGTTTTCTATTTGTGTGTTCTTTGAAGCTCCCATAGTCAGTTTCCTTGCTTCATTCTGAATTCTAATTTATAAAATGCTCGTGGACAGTGTTGTAAGCGAAACTGAGTACATCTGTCTGATGAGGTTGATAGAGATAACATTGTTCAGTGCCTTCATCTGCCATTTCCATCATGGCAGAAAGGTGCTTTTTGCATTGAAGTATATTCTTTAATATACAAGCTTAATCTCAATTCGTGAAAACCAAGTTTTCCTAAAGTGTAGCATGTGGATGTTCAAATCTTCTATCAGTGGACCATATACTTTTTCATTGTTCAATATTAACTTCATTGTATAACGAATCAAACGTGGATGTGACTATACACGATTCTATCAAAACAATAACCCACAAACCAGACATTGTGCAAAAAGCAAAAGTGCTTTCCATACATCAAATTAATAGATTTTTTATAAACGCTTCCCTTCCCCTTGCTTTTTTTTAAAAAGTCTAATATTACCAAGTGTGAACAGACTCTGAATTAATGAACTCACTCACTATAATATTCTTGACATGTTTGCTGTCGAAGGCTGTACCCAAATAGCGTAAGTTGTAAATTGATTTGATTTGTATTGCAATGAAGGAAACTACAGACAGTATTTTTTCTGATGTTTGTTGTTGACATGCAGACCAATCGTCAGGCCTTTGTAAGGTTGCTGGGGAATTCAGTTTAATTGACACGAATAACCAGTGCTTTTCCATTGATGCTGGACTGCTGTCAATCGTTCTTGAGCATTCTTTGGTTTTTGTAGATCAGACCATCACATGCAAGTGCCGGCACTCGAGAAATTCTCTTTCTACTTCGGTCTGCAAAGCATTCAGTGTAAACATTGTACAAAAACAAGGGGAGAGGGAAAACCTTTCAAAGAGAGTTATGAAGTTCAGGCATCCAGTCACCCAAAGTCGTAGGATGACGGTTCGCTCCGAGGATTTTATGGAAATAATCTGACTGTAAGCAGTCTTTGCTATAATTATTTCTCATACTCTTTGAATTTACTTAGGTCTATGGAATCCGTTTTGACATGGTTAAAGCCCCGATATTGGTTTCCTGTGCTCCCAGAATCAAAATGTATTATCAACCAATCAAACTACCTTTCTTGAGTCAGAAGGCTTTTTTTCTGTCAGTAGATGTTTATTAAATTAAGAGTATATAGAGACTACGAGAAACTGTAATGCAATAATCTCGCATATGTAAAGCAAAACACATTCAATCTTGCGCAAATACACTCGATACTTTAACAATACTTAAATAGAGTACGATTGGAAAGAAAACTTAAACATTACAAATGATTTTGGTCAATGGCTGCATACACATAATTCTCTTTGATATCTGTATTACGTCCATCGAGGCGGATTCACTGTTCAAGTGAACCCATTTCTCGGTTTCGCTTCAATGAAGGTCGCCAGAACTTTGCTTTACGTTTATGTCGTGCCAACGAAGGCCTTATAAAACACACAATTAATTTTGTCACTTTTTCTCAAAAATTCCTTTACACGGAATAAATTACTCATTCTCTAGTGAT
>JAFLJL010017702.1:86239-109618 GCA_018398815.1 Conus ventricosus | reverse complement strand
TAAAAAAAAAATTTTGTTTTTTTAAGAACAGGGGTTCGCGCTATAAGACACAAGTTTTACTTTAACGCTGTTGAGTATTTGAAAAAAAGAACTAGCGAAGCCTGTTCTCTACAGTGAACCCAAAAGAAGCTTCTTCTAGAAGCGGAGAAAAGAAAAAAGCGAACGCTGCTTAGAAAGAACGCCTATCTTAAAGACTTGTTGGTTAAGGAAGATGCAAAATTGAAAATGACATTAGCGAACAAGATGTGGTCAATTTTCATAAGTGTTTGACTGTTGATGGGATGCTTCCCTTTCTAAAAAGCGGTGCTATGTTAATAAAACAAAATAAAAGCAAAACAATCCATCACACGTTGATTGTTGGGCGCTTGCTTGAGAAACAAAACCACTTCAAACATGGTGTTCATTTCTTAAGGCGCAGGTGGGCATGTCTGATTCATATGCCAGAAACTTATTCAGCTTTCAATATGTTTTTACAACTATCCCAAATTCCACAAGCTGGGGATCAGCATTGCTGAACTGTGTAGCAAACGTCAAAGTATCATTTGGCTTATGCAACTGAATAACGATTTTCGGGAGTTCTGGCAAACAAAACTAGATAGGCTAGGCAGACCTTAGTACATCTACCAGTATGGAGAGGAGTAGTGTGTAGCCAGCACTATCTCCATATAAATGCTCCAAATATACAATAACGGATGTACTACTACTGGCGATTAGAGCTGCCATAAAAGCTCGGCTACAGCATAACTGCTGTAACTCTGCCAAAGCCAGTTGTAAGCCTGGTTGGAAAAAGAGGAACACAGCAGCGGTCTGGACAGAGCGATCTCACAAGAATGTTTGACCTAGTTTACAGGGCTGGCAATTGGGTCAAACGTTTCTTGTGAGATTGCTCGGGCCAGCAAAGCAGTGCGGTAAACTAGGTCAAACGTTCTTGTGAGATCGCTCTGTCTAGCTGATTAAAGACTTTACTTAGCCAGGGAGAGAATATAAATAATTATGTTTGTTCACGATCACCAAATCTATTTTGCACGGAAACTCCATTTTAAAATAACGATTACGTCAATTTTAGAGGTTTTTGCGTGTTAATTTTGTTTAGAAAACAGGTGTAATTTAGGTAAAAAATGACATGAGAAGGACGTGATTTGTATGTGAAAAGGGGGGTTTTCGTGCAAAATAAGATGGGTGGTCTTGAACCCGCATATTTACCTTCTCTAAGATAAAGAAAATAGAGGACGCCTGTTACTGCACAAAATGTCACCATTGCACAAAATGTTCCCATTGTGACATTTTGTGCCATTTGTGACATTTTGTGCTGTGAAGGACTGCACAAAAATGTCCACAACTCGCAGTTGTGACAATTTGTGCACCTATAGCCCCATTTTTCGAATTCACTCTTGCACAAAAATGTCACAACCTCTGTCAGTCTTGGTAGTCCGCCGCTTTCAAGAAAGCGAGCAGACTGTTAAGTTAGTTCGTTCGTGTCCGTTTTGTTTTTTGTTTTTTTATTTTTGTTTTTGTTTGTTGTGTGTATGTGCGTGCGTGTGTGTGTGTGTGTGTGTGTGTGTGTGTGTGTGTGTGTGTGTGTGTGTGTGTGTGTGTGTGTGTGTGTGTGTTGTGTGTGTGTGTGTGTGTGTGTGTGTTGTGTGTGTGTGTGTGTGTGTGTGTGTGTGTGTGTAAAACATTTCACTTCCAGAATGCACTACGTTAGAATACGTTCGTCCATACTATGTTTGTACATGGTGTAGTATATTACTAGTATTATTACTCTCTGTCTGTTTGTTTGCATGTGGTTGTTTGTATGCGTGCAAACTGAGTGCATGTAGGCGTGTATCACTGAAGTGTACCGAAGGATTGCATGTTTTCACGTTACGAGACACCCCATGGTCAGATGGAACCTATCCATGAAATATCTGCAATTTGTCCACAAGCAACAGAGAGATGTTGTGTTCGAAGACACAGACACACAAGCCTATACAAATGTGTACACACCTTATAAACCGAAGGTAAATACAAACAAAAAAGGATAGAGGGAAAGACACCAAGAGACAACATAGAAAAATAATGACATAATAAATCGAGAGAGAGAGAGAGAGAGAGACAGAGAGAGGAGAGAGAGAGAGGGAGAGAGAGAGAGAGAGAGAGAGAGAGTGAGAGTGGTGTGTGTGTGTGTGTGTGTGTGTGTGTGTGTGTGTGTGTGTGTGTGTGTGTGTGTGTGTGTGTGTGTGTGTGTGTGGTGTGTGTGTGTGTGTGTGTGTGTGTGTGAAGAAGACAAACAAATGGAGGAAGAGAAGAAGAAGAAGAAGAAGAAAGAAGAAGAAGAAGAAGAAGAAGAAGAAGAAGAAGAAGAAGAACCTGCTCCCTTGCCAGAACATAAAGATCATCCCGGTGCTCTCTAAATGGAGAAAACGGCAAAATGTATCTAAAAACTTGTATAAGACAAAATGGACAATTACAAACAAATTACATACATAGTATGCATAGTACGGATGTATATGAGAACAATGCTCAAAACTAACAAGTGCAAAAAGAGTGAGCACGCGAATCAAGAAAAATCGTGTTGTTTCTATTAGCCTGATCGACCAACATGGGCCATCTTGTCTGCGCTGTCACCTCGTAAATATGTGCAGTGAATGCTGACTAAAAGTATATAAAACTGAAAATCATAAATTGTAAAGCCAAATTGAAAAACGCAACCCCCTCCTCCCCCCAAAAAAACAACAACAACAACAACACTGTGGACATCTAGAGTATATTCACCCATCCATCCACTCACCACACACCCACACCACACAGAGAAGAGAGAGAATGGTGACAATTTGTGCAGCAGTGATTTCAAAAAGGCATACGGATGCACTTTTGCAAATTTGTGCAAATTGTGACAATTTGTGCAGTGAATAACTGCACAAAATGTCACTGGGACATTTTGTGCAATGGTGACATTTTGTGCGGTGACAGACGCCCGAATTCACGGCAGACGACTATCCACTCCTCATGTAGCTTTGCAGCTCCTCATGACACACGGTCGGAAACGCCCAAACGCCGGAGGGACACCAACAGTCTGAGGTCTTCAGGGAGCAAGCAGCCCAGATTTGAGTTCGATTGGTCTGACTCCCTCCTCCCTTGATTCCGACCGTGAGGAAAGAGAGGTATATGGCTGATTGTCTATCGCTCCACAGGCGACTTGTTGATGATCATGAATCGATTTACGGACTGTGACTCAAGAATGTGAATTCTGGTTTTTGTCTTGTCTGGTTTTCATACGCTAAGAAAATTCGACATATATTTCCTATATTGGTATGGATAAAATGCGTATTGGTACTCTGAATGTTAAAGGATTAAAAATAATCTTAAAAGATTATCAGTATTTCATTATCTGAAAAGCAAACGCTTTGATTTGTGTGCTAACAGGCAGCACATTTAACGCGGAACGACTTATCTATATGGGAAAAACAATGGGGAGGGGAGATTTACGACAATGAAGGTACCAATAGAGTAAAGGCGAGATTATTCTGGTCTCAAAAAAATTCAGTGAAGAAATTAGTTTGAAACTGTCACAAAACGAATCTTAGTTGTATGCTGACAATTAAGTAGTGGGGGAAAACAAGTGAAGGTTAACAATTCTTCAGTCGTTATAGTAATGACTGGCAAAGATTTGAACTTTAAAAAAAAAAAAAAAAAAAAAAAAAAAAAAAAAAAAAAAAATTGAAGATGAAAAAATGGGGGAATATATTATAACTATGAGAAGCCCTTCACTAGCTGCCTGAGGGAACCATCATAATCTCTCTCGAAGGCACATTTATTTGTATTGCCTGCTCCTAGGCCTTTCGTCCGCTGGATCGGACTCATCAGGGAGTTGTATCTGTCAAAAACGAAACTTATGATTTCATTCGTGTAAATACATACGCTCCAAACAATGCAGGAAACGAAATAGCCTTTTTCAAGGATGTACAAGAACAATGCCATGAAATCTCCCCGCAAAACTTAGTTTTAGTGGGGGACTTTAATTGTGTACTCAATAACAAGTTAGACATTATATCAGGGCAACCTCACCGTGACGCTGAAGTGAGCCAATTCAATAAGCTTACGAATTCATTGGAATTAATCGACACATGGCGTTCATTTCATAAGGATGAAAAAGATTACAGCTGGAATAGAAATAATCCATTTATAGCGTGACGCCTGGATTATTGTTTTGCCTCAGAGGAATGTTGCAATTCTGCGTTTCTTCAGAATTATTGACGGTTCTTAACTCCGATCATAAAGCAATAGTTTGTGAGTTTGATGGCAGTGAATTTCAGCGCGGTCCAGGATACTGGAAATTCAACAACAGTTACTCAAAAAAAACACCTGATTTCTTACAAAAAAATCAACAACCTACTCGACGAACTGCTAGATAAGTACTCTAATGAAAACATTCCAAACATAGACAAATGGGAGTTATGTAAGATGGAAATCAGAAATTTTTTGTAGCGAGTATAGGAAAGATCTGTCGTGTAAAAAAAAGATTTTCAAAGGATACAAATGCTGCTAAAAGAAACAGAGGAATATTGTAGTTCATAACACTGACAACAGAGAAGCGTGCGCCCGACTTTCTCAACTTAAACAAACAATTTGAAATATGCACATGGACAAAGCTAAGGGTGCTCAAGTTCGATCAAGACAAAATGGGTCGAAAATGGTGAACGAAACACGAAATACTTTTGTAATCTAATAAAAATCAAGAGAATTGAGAAACATTATTACAAGACTATGCCAAGATACGGGTGAAACAATAACTGACCAAAATGACATACTGCAAGAACAGTTGTCCTTCTACTCAAACCTTTATAATAAATCCACAACTGTAGACAATATTAAAGAGGCAGCTAACCAGTTTTTTTAAAAAACGTAACATACCCACGACTAGAAAAAATACGAAGCTGACCTATGCGAAGGAATGATCTCAATAGAGGATAACAACGTACGCCCTGAATAATTAAGAAATGGCTCTGCGCCTTGCAGTGATGGCATTACCATCGAATTAAAAAAAAATGTTTTGGAGTAAACTGTCTAAGTGATAACAGAATCTTATGCGGAATCATTCTTTACAGGAGAACTCTCTTATACACAAAAACAAGGAATAATTACGCTACTACACAAAGGCAAGGATTTAGACAGAGACCAAATACACAATTGGAGACCAATAACACTGACTAATTCTGATTACAAAAATACTAGCTAAAGTAATGGCAGAAAGACTCGGTAAAGTTATACACAAATTGATAAACGAAGATCAGGTGGGTTTTATTAAGGGTAGAAACATTGCTACAGTAAAAAGATCAATAGACAATGCGATAAAATGTCTAACTAAAACAAATAAGACAGATATCTGCTGGCAGTCGACTACTTCAAAGCCTTCGACTCTATTTCAAAACTATTTATGAAGCACGTTTTTGATAATTTTGGCTTCGGAGCTGAGTTCCAAAGATGGATCTATGTACCTAACAACAATACCTCAATGTAGTATAAACCATGGAGGATAGCTTTCAGAACCTTTCGCCATGTTATGTGGTATTAGACAAGGATGTCCGTTTTCACCCTTGCATTTGTATTAGCTGTTGAAGTACTAGCCATTAAAGTGAGAAATAGTACCATTGAAGGTATCAGACTACCCACAACTGCAGAAAGAGCTTCTTGTTGTTTGAAAATAAAACAAATGGCTGATGATTACAACCCTATTTAAAAACAGCAAGAAAGACATTAATAAATCGTTGGAAATAATAACTGGTTTGAAAGTTTTCAGGCTTGAAACTGAACGTTTCATAAGACAAAAGCCCTTCAGATAGACAAAACGAAGAATATGATGTGCCAGTTTCCATGGTTAATAAAATTAAAATATTAGGTATTTATTTTGAGTCAAACAAGATTGCAAAAATATAGAAGAGAACTGGTTATCCAGAATAGATCGTATGCAAAAAAAAATAATATAAATAAAAGACTGGAGTAAAAAGAGATCTGTCTATTCAAGGAAAAATTATCGTAATAAAGACGTTTATAATTAGCCAGTTCGTCTATGTGATGCAATCAATTGTCTTCCCAACAAAATTTTGACTAAGATAAACACTTTTTTTTCTCTTTTTTTTTTGCTGTCCCAGCCTCTGCGCCACCTCAGAGGCAGTGCACCACGCCGCTCATTCCGACACCACGTCCACAGCCACAGCCCCGTCGGCCCTGCCGAAGCCCCGTCACCTGCAATCCATAGGGAGCAGTCAATGTCAAGTTGTCAAGAGGCAACCCACCGGAGGAGACACTGCACTGCTGCCGAGTCACTTCATGGTGTTCAGTGGCGCCTGTTCTGATCTAACATATGCAGGACACCACCTACTAAGCCCCCTACTTACGACAATAATTGCTTAGTCGCGGAGCCGGCGTGAGTGATCTCTCCCTCTGGAGAGCGCCACCACATCCGTCCAACGACAGCCACCATGGACTCGCCGATACCGGTGACCCCGACAGAACCAAACCAAGACCACAGACGTGGAGAGGACATCGAAACTGAGGTCACCATGGGAGCAGGCGTGAAGAGCCACAGAATTGAGACATTTTGTTTTTTTTTATGCTGATCGATGTAATGAGGATGATTAAGATGATGCTACGGATTTCCATTTCGGTCCGAGACTACATGACAGGGCTGTACTCTACGCTTCCTTTCATAATATATCCCAGCATCAACCAGGCCCAAGAGATACAGGCACCTGCATTGTTGGTCAGGAAATTTGAGCAACACTCTCGAAACGCATCCATTAGTGGATGAAACTCGACTGTGTGGTCCCAGTCTTCCAACTGAGTCCGCAGCAAACTCAACTCTGGGTAGGAGCCGGTCGTGGCAGAACCCCCCCCCCCTCCCCCCATGACTCTGACGGGATTCGAACTACGACCTCCCAGCCGGGAGTCTCGACGCTAACCACTTCGCCACGGCGGCTGGTTAAGATAAACACTTATCTATATGAATTACATGGCAGACAAAAAATTAGCAATAGAAAAGCGTTTGAAAAAGTAAAGAGAAATATCATGGAGGCTGAACATAAAGAGGGTGGCCTTAGCATGATAAACATGATAACATTTCAAAACATCTGCATTACCATGGGTCGGAGAATTTTTTGAAGCTACAGATCAACAAAACTGGACTTTATACCGAGGTGGAATCTAGATAAACTAGCTAAACATAACAACATTTTTCTTATCAACACTAAATCTAATTCGGTTAAGGGATTGGACAGAATTGATAATGAAGTTTGGAAGGAAATCATAACCACCTACCTAGACAATAAACATATTAAAAAGGCAGAAGATATAAGCTGCACCAATTTTCGGAATGAATTTTTATTCTACAACTCATAATAAATTACAAAAATAAAACACCTTTTTTAGAGATGGCAAAGGAAAGGTATTGATCAAGTAAAGCACATAATCCACCACACAGAAAAGAGAACATTTTTCCTTAGAAATACTTGTACTGATTTAACAAAACGGGGCAAATACAATGTTAGAATATAACATTCTTGTTAACTCTATCCCTAAACAACGGGTTTCAGTGGATTATGACTGGGGTAGAAGAACAAGTGACCACGAATGTGATGTAAGCCACTATAGTAAAAAGAATAAAATAATCAGGAAATTATTACAAACTAAAAAAGAAACCAGAAATTCAATGTGCCTTTTATTTTGGCGCAGAAAACTTGGATTTCATCTGGATGAAACATCGTGGTGTATAGAGCAAGAGGCCACAAAAGAAGCAAGATTAAGGGTTTTACACTGGAAGATATTCATAATATCTACCCTACAAATATTGTTCTTCATAAATGAAAGTAAAGAAAATAACAAGTGTTCTTACTGTTGTGATACTGTTGATTACATGGAGCATGTTTTTATGAGTGCCCAGTAGCACGCAACTTCTAGAGGTTAATAGAAAAGAAGATGTATCTAAAAACAAATATTAAGTTGAAATTATCTGTGACTGACGTACTGTTTGGCGTCACAATCTCTCTGCATCGCAAAAAAATACACCAATATATAAATCATATTATTTTGATTAGTAAAATGTGCATTAGTATTTTTTTAAAAACACCAACAGAATCTGCGTTGCTTCTAGAGTCTATTTTGAATGAGAACTGAATATACGCAACATAGAATCTAACATAATATTGTTCAACCCGTTAAATTTACTACACAAACAAACTATAAACAAAAAAACAGAACCTATCAGAGTAATAAAAAATACATATAAAGATAAGATATCATTAAAGTCATAATAATGAACCCAGACATATACTAGATTACACATTTGCTAATTTTTTGTAAATAGAAACGTTGGTGATTGTGATGTGTTGGTGATTCGGGCGCGGTAGCACGTGCGCGCACACAATTGCCGTCTCGCTTCTTGGATTCCCTCTTTTCTCCCTTGTGGATTTTTACGCTGGGAACAGACCAGCTTGCGGGACAAGTGAGTTGCCACCGCCCCTCTCAAGCTCCGCCCCGCCCTGCCCCCTCCCCTCCGCGGCTCGCCTCTTTTCCCTCTTTCCCTCTCCTGGATTTGGTTCGCTCTCATCTGCCGTCGTCCTCGACTTTCGTTTTCATTCCTCTCTTCAGGACAGCTTTGGTGTAATATCCATAACTGCTGGGGTAGTGTGTTCGGGCGTGTGCGCGCGTGTTATGTGGGGGGGGTGGGGGGGGGGGAGGAGGGTGTGTGTGTTTGCGGGATGGGGAGGGAATGAAGAAAAGGGAAATCAACAAAATTATATTCAACCTTATATCATTATACAGCTTTCTACTATATATCATATTTGATAATCACCTGCACATCTAATGCCATATTACAGCTCACGCGCATGCCACGCCTCTGGGCTTTCTTCATGCTTTCTTTGGGGACCATTTCGTTTCGCTATAAGGCTGGCCTCATTGGGGATTAGCCAATTGGTGGGACGATTCGTAACAAACTGTTTGCCTGTCAGTCTCTCTCTCTCTCTCTCTCTCTCTCTCTCTCTCTCTCTGCTCTCTCTCTCTCTCTCTCTCTCTCTCTCTCTCTCTCTCTCTCTACTCTGGGAAAAAACTGAAAGAAAAGATGATAATTAAAGACATGCTTTTTGCTTCACTTTTATTGTTCTCTTTGTATAAGCAACACATAATCAGTATGAGAATGCCAATACATCACACATTAGAACAATAACAATCCCAGACATTTTGTATCAAATATCAGTTGAAACCTCTGTCTGCGTCGACTCAAGCTTTGTGTCAATGGGACTAGATAGTGTGCCGAGGAGGCGGGTGTTGATTTTTGAGGGCCCAAACGCAATACATCAATTTTCACAGCTTGGTCGGTTCTTTGCCGATTCTGGGATTCTTCTGAACGGATCCACCATACCATTTCAGCTGTGAAAAAGGCCAAATTTCTGGGTGTATTTTTCAAAACTTTTAACAAAAAAAGACCTTTAAAAGTCACATTCAATGCCTGGAGGCTGCATATCAGTGGCACTGAGCATTTAGAGTGTTGTGGCGCTCATGGATTGGGGCGCTGATGGGGGAGGGGGAGGCTCTTCTCCATCTTTACAGGGTTCTGATCTGCTTCGGGCTGGGCTGTGGCTGTGTGGTTAGTGGCTCCGCAGATCTTCCTGCCTGAAGTCTCTGGTCGCCTCCACCAACAGAGACCTCCACTCTGTCAGGGTGCATTCCTCAGCACCCCTCTTTGAGGCCTGTGTGCTGGGGCAGGAGAGCCATCGCTTTCGAGCTGTCGGCTGGGACTTATCTTGAAACTACTGTTTGGATTTCTCTTCTGAACCCCAAGAACCTTGCATGTAGAGAACAGCATTTTACCAATCCTGACTCACTTGCTCCACCACCGAGTTTTTGGGCGAAAGTGGCCTGAAAGCCGCCTTTTCCTGTGGCGGAAGAGAGAGAGAGAATCACCGGCAGACAGACAGAGAAGAGAGAGACAGAGAGAGAGACAGCCCAACAGACAGAGAGGGGGCAGACCCCACACCCCAACACACCACACACACCCTTTTCCCCTCCCCCAAATTAAAGGGGACATAAAATCCGAAACACTTCCCTTCGCCAAAATTTCCCCCTACAAATTTTGTAAAGGGGGCCTTAAAAATTTAATCATTTTAAATTTAGGGCTCGGGGCGGGTTTCACCTAGCCTGTCCTGTGTAAACGAAACCAACTCGGTTGGGGTTTTGCACCCCTTTTGGGGAAAAGTCTAAAATTCCCCAACAGATCGGGGGCGGGTCAAACTGGCAACACCGGCCTCTTTTTTTTGAGCCCCCAAACTCAAAAGGCTGTGTGTTTCGTCGGCGCTCGGTTGTGACCACTGGGGTTTTTTTTTAATTGGTTTTTTAAAAAATGGCTTCCCCGTTACAAAAAGAAAATTTTTTTTTATTCGAGGCCAAAATTTTTTTTTAAAAACTGAAAGTTTAAGTATTTGTTGAAAGAATTAGTTGAGTTAGTCAGTGAAGGCAACCCAAAACTTTTCACATGTTTTCCCCCCCACACTTTCATTTTTTAAGGCGAAGGTAAAAAAGGCTGATTCGTGACTTATTGATTGTTAACTACAGATTGGGGTTTTTAAAAGGGCCCAACTGATTTTTTTGTTTTTTAAAGTGTGTAAAATTTTTTTAAACCCAAAACCAGTTCATCTCCCTTTTAAGTTTTTCCCCTTTATGAAACTGAATGGCGTTTTGAATTTCGGGCCCAAAAAAATAAGTGGTTTTTGGGCGGGGCCCTTATTACATCTACCAGTAGGGAAAGAGGGGGGTAGTGGGGGTTTCACTTTTCATAAAAAATGCTTAAAAATTTACAATAAAGGGGATTTTTACTAAAACCCTACAAACTTGTGAAACCCAGATAGGCTGAAACAGCGAGACGCGGGGACCTTGTTCACACAGGCACGGCAACCCCCAAAAAATCAAAAAAAAGCGAGGGACGGGTTTCCCAGGTGGGGGGGGGGGGGTGGGGGGGGTTTTAATTCATTTCGGGTTTGGCCAGCGGGGGCCGGGTTTGTCTTGCGGGGGGTTGAAATTGCCCTTGAAGGTGTGGGGTTTGTTTTGGGGAAGATATTTGGGGGTTTTTTGTGCGGGTTTTTTTTGTTTAAAAAATTTTTTTATCAGGGAAGAAAAAAGGGTTTAGTGGGAGATTTCAAAAGCTACAATACTTAACGGCATGTTGAGTCCCCAAAGACAATTTTTTGGGGGCTTTGGTTTAAATTTGGGAAGCGGGCAGGCCCTTAATTTTTCCGCAAACTAATTTAGCGTTTTAAAACCCTGAGGGGTAAAAGGTCACAGGGGCAAGCCGGTTTCTTCACTAAACGTAAGATCAATTTTTAGATACGGGCTAATGCAGGAGGGGTTTTGGGGTTTTTGTTTAGATTTACTGCTTTAGTTTAACAGTGCGCGCGCACGGTAAGAGGGGCTAAAAAGCCCCCAAAGAAATACGGGGTAAATCAGGCGAGCTCGCGGGTTTAAACCCTTAAAAAGCGCACGAGCTACCACTGAGGGAAATCTTTTTTTTTAATACCGCTTTGCAGGAGGGGGGTTGGGGGTTTTGTTTAGAGAGGACCTCCCCTTAAATTTTTTCCCCAAACACTTAATACTTGTTAAATTGCGTAAATTACTGGTTCACTGCTTGGGGTTTTAAACCCGTCCCCCAAAAATTTTTTTTGGGCTGCCGCCCACAAAACCACATCCCCCCCCCCCCCACCCCCCCCACCCCCCACCCCCCCCCCCGGTCTCCCCCCCCCAACCCCACGCACGCCCTTTCCCTCCCCCCCCCCCCCGGATGTCTTTGTGTGTTTGTTTTTTGGGTTTGTGTTTGTTGTTTGTTTGTCCCCCCCCCCAACGAAATGCAAAAAGCCCACCCCACCCCCCCCCCCCAGCCCCCCCCCCCACCCCCCCCCGCATGAAAACACTCAATTTCCTTCTAAGTTTTTAACAATTTTATTTAAGTTCTTCCCTTAAGTTATTCTAAGTTGCCCTTTTTAAGGGTCTTTTCTAAAGGGTTTTCCCCAAAGGGTTTCTTACTTAAGTTACTTTCTAATTTTTTTAATTAAGTTGCCCCAATTTTTTAAAAAAAGGTTCGAAATAATTCTTGATTAATTTTTTTAATTTAAAAGTTTTTTGACCCAATTTTCTTAAAATTTCTTGATTAAGTCCCCTTTTAAAGTCAACCAAGTTCTTTTTAATTTATCTTATAATTATCAAAAAAATACAAGCAAGTTTTTATCTTAAATAGTAGTTTGGTCTAAAATAGAAACACACACCCCTAAAAAAAAAACGTGTCATCGTTATTATGTTTTTGCTCAGCTTTTTTCTGAAAGTTTTAAAGGAAGGTTTTACACCCGAACCCAAACCGAAATTGTTAAAAATTTCGGGTCTATGGAAATGTCTTTTTTAGACTCCAGGCCCTTTTTTTAAAGGGACTTCATCATTTTATAAAAAACGCCATGATCATTTTTTTTATTAAAAAATTTAAAAATTTTATTCCATTTAAAAATGGATCAAAATGATGCTTTTTTTTGGGGGTTTTTTGGGCCGTGCATTTGTCTCTTTCGCTTAATTTGCTCGTTTTTTTTTGATAGCTTTCGTTTCTTTTGCCATTCTTTATATTTTTTTAATAACAGAAAATAACCCCCCCCCCCAAACAGCAGCAATGGCGCCAAAAATGGAAAATTTTTTTTAAGTTCAATATTCCATAAAGCCCTTTGGGGGGGCCCTTGTACCATGGATTTTTTTATAGCGGGCCCTTTGGGAATAAAACTTTTTTTCTGGCTTTGGGAGGTTTATGTTTTCCCCATGATGCTTTTTAATTTAAATTTTTTTTGGGTTCTGTTCCACTCTGCTAATTTTCTTCCGGGCTTAAAACACGCCCAGGTTTTTAATTTTTTTCTCCCCCTGATTCCCAGCGTTTTTTCTGGGTTATTTTCTCCCCTGTTTTCCGTTTTTTCCCGGGTTTTCTGCTGTTTTTCCAACCCTTTTCTTTTTTGAAGGGAAAAAAAATCTATATGATTAAAAAAGTTTTTAAAACCCCATGATTACGGCGATAACAATTTCCCAAAATTCTATAGAAAAAATCACACCCTAGGGACTCTAATGATTTTTTTTTAAAAACGGGGAACTTGCGTTTAATTTTTTCATACGAATTTTCTTTTTTCAAATAAAGGGGAGCAAATCTACTGACTAGTTTTAGTGTAAAAACTAAAAAACCTTTTTTGCCCCACACTTTTCACCTTCCTTTGACCCCAGCCCGGGGGCTTCATACCGTTATGAAACTTTAAAATGTCTTGGGGGCGACATTTGTTTTTAATCTGTTCAAAGCTGGGAAAATTTAGGGCCCAGGAATTTTTCGTTTTGTTTTCCCCAGCTGCCAAAGAATACAGCCTTTTCCCTTTTTTTGGGCAAAAAAAAAAAATTTTCTTGGGGGCAACAAATTGGGCATCATTTAATTCGGGGGAAGGGGTTTTGGCCCCCCTTGGCGTAGTGATCAAACACGTTTTATTTTTTTTTTAATTAATTTTAATTATTTTATTTTATAAAAATGAGCACCGAAAAAAAAAAAAGTTTTCCAACCCCTTTTTTTACCATTCTGCTGTTATTGGAGGGGCCCAAGTGTGGGGTACCCCGCTTGGTTTAAAAACTTTTTAAGAAAATTTAAACCCGCAGATCTTGGCAAAATTGAAATTTGAGGGGTTCAGCAAAGCTGATTGCTATTTATTGCCCGCTTCGTTTTCCACGAAAGATTTTCTAGATTTTAAACAAGGGAATTTTTTTTCCCGCAATATAAATATGTAAAAAAAAAATACCCCTTTTTAAAAAATGGCTTTACCCCGCAAAATGAAGGTGGGGGGCTGTGGGTGGGAATGCGCTTGGGTTTTGGGGGGAAAAATTTAAATTTCGCATTTAGTTTTAAACCCGGGGGAAAGACAGGGGGAGAAAAAGAAAATAACAAACTTTTGGAGCAACTAGCAGCTGCACAAGACGCCCAATAAAAGGGAGAGACTTGAGCAGTTAAAATTTTATTAAGGGCACCCTGAAAAGACAGGGGGAAGGGGCTTTCCCATTTTTTAAAAATTGATCAAGCAAAAAAACAATAAAAAAATTTGTACCCGGCAAACCCAAACGAGACATTGCCCCCCCCAAAATTTTAGTGACCCTTTTTTTTAACCCCAAAAAAAAAAACAAAAAAATTTCAAGAAATCGCGTTTTTTGTTGTTGGTTTTGACCCCTTTTTTTTATTTTTGTTGCGCTAAAAATCGCTGAATAAAAAAAGAACAAAAAACTATTATTCGCCCAAAGGGTATTGGGAAAAGGGGATCACAGCAAAAACAAAAAACTAAGCCCAACGGGGAGGGGTCAGTGAACAAAAAGCAAAAAAGGGAAAGGGTTTTCAAAAAAAGCAATTTTGGGAAATTTAATTTTTCCCCGCCCCTGGGCGAATTACAGAGACCACACTTTTTTTGAAAAACAATACCCCAACGACCCCCCCATTCCAAATTTGGAAACTTCCTTTTAAATTTACCCCTCTGATAGGATTTCCCCAAAAAGATTTAAGTAAAGCATCACAGGGCATTTACATGGCTTTAAGATACAAAGATGCAGAAAACCCTTTAAAACCCCAAAAAAAGTGCTTTTGTGTTGCTTGCCCCTACCCGTGAAATTTTTACCAGCGAGGGGCCCCTTTAAATTTCCCTCGCATGATTTAAGTCGTGATGGAAAAAAAATTTAAAAACCAAGTTTAATCAATTTTTTGTTAAAAACCCCAGGTTTCTAAAAGAAGAGGCATTCCCGGGGGTTCACAGTTTACAGGCTTTTTGTTGAAAAACCCTTTAAAAAAACGTTTAAACCGAAAGACTTTTTTCCTACCAGTTTTCACAGGGGAGGGTGATTGGGCAATTTTTCGCAACACAGAATGGGGTTTAAAAAAAGACTTGCCCTCAGTTTGCGCGCAAAGAATAATAAGAATTTAAAAGGGCCCCCCAAAACCATTTCAAGCTTTAAAAGAAAAACATAAAAGTTTTTCGAAAGGGGAGTCTTCATCCCAAACTATTTAACCCTTTGGTTTAAAAAAAAAAAGGGGACCTTTATTTACCGGGGGGGGAAGCAGAAGGGGACACCGGGATCAGGGCAACCCATTTCCCAAATTTGGGGAAAAGTTGACCCTACGAAATAAAAAGAATTTTAAAAATGAAATTTCCGGGCCCCATATTATTTACGAGAAATGGGCAAAACAAAACAAACCCGTCCTCAAATCTTTTGTGAAGGGAAAAACACTGCAATAAACCCGGGCCCAAAAACCCCGTTCCCCTTTTAAATTTTTTTACGGTTTTCTCCAGGCCCCAAATTTCATATGAAAACCCCTGGAAATTTAACAAACACCCCTTTTTTGTGTTTTTTCTATTAATGAAATTTCTTTGTTAAAACTGTTGTGTTGATCTCATGTAGATTTGATCGCAAATTTTACGTTGTCATGATGAAAAGTCTTATTTTCCCAAAAAAAGCTTCTTTGTAGGTCAGGGGATAGGGTTTTTACCCGCACAAAAACTGGGGATATTCCCTTTGCTTTCCCCTTTTAAAGATTTTTTCCGGGGCCCAAATTTCGTACATTTTCGATCTTAAACCCCAAAAAAACCCCCTTTTTCACCCTTCCAGATTTAAATTTATCCCCTTTATCTTTTCCCAAAACCCTTTTGTTAGTAAATTTAAGGGAAAGGAGAATCTTTTTGGGGAACGGGCTGTCAAACCATCCACCGCTCCCTTTTCTATTCTAATTCCATGTCTTTTAAAAGTGTCTTCATAGGGGAAAATCTATAAAAAACGTCTGTTTTCTGTTTTTAAAAACTCTGGGCTCAGGAACGAGGGCCCCTTTAAAAAACATAAAAGAAACCCCTAAACATTTAAAAGCTTTTATATTTTCCCAAAAAAAAGTAAACCCCCTTTTAAAAACAGGTTTGTCCCCAAATTTTACTTTCTTTTTTTTTTCATTATCCAAAAAGCTGGCATGAAATCTTCCCAAAGCCCGTTTAAATTTGGGTTTTTTAAATAGCCCTTTAAATTTCTTCGTTTCTTTCTTTGGGGACCAATCAAACATCTTTACGCCCTTTCGGAAATTTTTTATAGCTTTCCGAAACAGCTTTGTTCAAAAAGCTTTCCAAAAAATTTTTTTTCGAAGCACTGTGGATTTAGTTCAAAAATCAGTGTTCTTTTATGTTTTATGGTTTTATGAACTGTTCTTGATTTAAAAACAATTTTTTAGGGATTGGGAAAGCTGGGGCAACTTCCCAAACCCTGTCTTAAATAAAAATTTTAGAAAAACCCGTAATGACAGACATAATTTTTTTTATGCCCCGAAGATTTGGCAAAAATTTAAAGGGGGTTTTTTTGGGGTCCAACTTTAACTTTCTGGGGTGCTAATGGAAATCATTATGCAGGTCATGGAAATTCATGGGGGGTTTTTCTAAGTCAAAAAATTTTGAAAGAAACCACGCGTTGATTGGGCGTTTTTTAAAAGGGCCCCCCCCCTTTAAAAAGCCCTTTTGAATATTATTCGACCTGTTTTACATTTTAAAATTCCTTAAAGGAAGTGATTTTCGCCATTTGCCCCCTCCATACAGATTGTTTGCATTTTTAAAAAAATAAAATTGTTTGCCTTTTACTCGGGTCATTGTTTTGTCCCAAAGTATTTGTTTTTTTGGGGTTTACTTAATGATGGGGACGCCAACAATTCCTCCCCCGCAATCCGTTTTCCCAAACATCGAAGCATTGGTTTAAAACTGACAAAAACAATCTGTACCCCCAAATAAACTTTAAGAAAGCTCCCCCGCCATCCCGGGCGCAGAAATATTAAAGCGCAGGATCCAAAATGTAAAAGTTTCATGCAGGCTTCCCATAATTTTTCCCAAAAACGTCCCCAAAAAAACTTTCATGGCCATCAAGTAAAGGGTCATGATAGCTCCCCTCGTTTTTAAAAACTCTAAAATTTTTTCCACGCATCTTGAGCATGTGGTAAATTTAAAACCGATTTTCCCCTTTCCTCTAAGACCCGGGAAAAAGAACGCGCCTTTAGGAGGAAGCGTCTCTTCGTCAAACCTTTCCCAACTGTTCATGTACTCATAAGGTAAACGCCCTTTCTAACAAGCGTTGAGTCAAAATATTCTTCCGTTATTGGGCAGGACTTTAAGGACATAGCCAGTGCCTCTAATGAGCCCATCATGTGCTGCATAGAGTCGTAGAAAGACATGTTATTTAAAGTGAAACACATGTACTTTTCTGATGACTGTGCAATGCATGCTACCCTGAAGGCGTTTGGTTACTGCTTGCAATATAAGATGAGAGTCGTAACCTCGCAAGTTATGAAAGAAGATGGGCAGCTTCCATGTCTTTGGTCAAACTTTAGTTGAAGATTGCATTTACTGTGCGCTGCACCTCTAAACTTCCCACTAATGTGATCATGGTCTCTTACTTGGGGTTTACACTCTTGGGCTTAGCTCTAAAACGCAAATCCAACAATGCGTGGCTGAGTCATACTGTTGTTGGTCTTCAGGCGTCATTATGATTTCAGATAAATTTAGATTATTAGAACAGTCATTACGCACTTGCTGCATGCGTTCTAAAAAGTATTCTGCAGCATCTGGTCCCTCTAATATAATTCTGGCTATGAATAGACGCCATCCGACCTAACAATAATGAAGGCAAATGAACAAATCTGATGATTACTCATTAAGACTGTTTTTCGAAGTTTTTTTTGGCGCTGGCCCTTCATAAGGAACAATGAGTGATTCAAAGTCTGCGTAAACAACTATGGAGAATGTTGCAGCCGTTTCCAGTTCTTAAAACTAACTTTAGATCCGGGCGGGGGCGTATTAGTTCTGTATTACAGTCAACTGGGCCGATACAATGTTTCTTATGTTCGCTCGCGGCTTGAACAGATGGCATTCTTGTTAAACATTTTCTGCAGAATTCTTGTTTGTGCCCATCTTTTGAAGTTATGCTGCATTAGTTTACTCATTGTTCGTATCAATGTATAATGTGGCAGCCCCGCTGGTGAAAACATTAGTAGTAAGTCACATGATTTTTGTCTGGCTCGCCAATCGTTGGACTGTTCTTGGACACTTTAATTGGCACCAAATCTGTTTCCTCATCCCATGTGTAGACATTAACAGTTATGGGTTTGTTTTGTTCTTCAAACTGATCAATTTGATCTACACTAACAGGAAAGGATATTCCACTAAAGTTAAGATCATTGATGTAAGGGCGATAGTTAGACACTCTCTCTGCGTTTTTTGCGGGCGTAATGCAGCCTTGCAAGAACACACCACATAAAACATTTGTTGTCCTGTATTTTATGTTTAGAACTGCTTTTTTGCGACTACTGCTGGAGGTAGTGGAATGTGAGACTTGCCTACAATCGGTGCATATTGACTGTTTAATCTGATCTCTAAGCTTCGCCCTCTGACTCAACCCAGAGCTCTCATTTTAGCTTCTTCAGCAGCAGCGTCAAAACTGTGTAAGCGTTCGATGCCCAAACCGGGTGTTGTTAAGTCCATTAGAGGAAAGGCTAGTCTGCTGTTTAGTTGGACCCAGATTCTAGGTATTCTTCATTTATTGTTACATAGTGATTAACAGCTAACATTACTTTAACTGGCGGGGTCTATTGTTAGTTTACCCGGAACGTGGAGGAAATAGCATGGAGCAACACTTGCCCGTACGCTTCCTGGATCAATAATTCTAAAATCAATTCATTCAGTGCTCTGATAAATTTTCTTGCATTGCTTCAAAAATTGTCTTGTCCTTCATATATCTTAGCCAGGATAGAGTCTCTTTTCTACACTCAAAAATATTTATTTAAATTAAAAAAGAAAAATACTTAATCAGAACCAATATCAACGGTCTTTTTGTGCTTGGACTCATAACTAAAGATAAACACCTTTTGGTGTTGTTTAATGTGAGCTGTTTAGAAACGAGTTCAACAGTTTAATGTCTCGTTTACTTTTTTAAGCATTCCTTTTTATCTGCTCGGGGGTCTGGCTGTTGAGAAAAAAATTGTCACCGCCTTCTTTGAAGATCAAACTTTTGGTCTTTTGTAGTCATCAAAACTCGGCCTGTAACGATAAATTCTTCATCCGTGATGTTGAGTTCAACAAGGCTTTATTTATTGTCAGTTTTGGAACGAGCTAAGGTTTAGCTGTTATTAGTTGAACCATAGCTGTGTGCTTTTGGAGTTTAGTTTTTAATTTTTTGCTAGCAGCACCTACGGCTAATGAACACAGGCCGAGAGCTAAAGACAAACCTCCTAGAGGTAAAGCTGCGGGTGCGCCTATGCCTGTTGCTAAGAGACCAACACTCGTTCCTGCTGATAGAGCACTTATAGTCGATGCTCCAGTATTAACATATGTAACAGCATTAAAGGCAGCAGAATACCTTCGTTTGGTTTTGCTGTATTTTGAAAGGTCTTGCTCTAGTACTTGCTGCATTTGTGTATATGTTGGTTAATCTGAAGGTTTTTACTTCAGGGGTTTCTATAACAGCAGAATTGCCTGCTATCTCTTCTTTTGGCGGCGCTGTAGGCACATTTGGATAAACTTGAACGGACATGCTTTTTATAAATATAAAATAATTTAGTATTGTATATCTTTTAATCTGTTATTTTCAATATTCAGCTGCGCATCATATATTAAAAACAAATGTACATTAAGCGGTTTATCAGCTTCTTCTTCTTTATCAATTTGAATGTTTATTACGTCTCTTACAGTTCTCCCGCTTCCATGCAACTGATTATCCTCTGTTGACCTAGGTCAATCCATAAACCGTATTTTGTTGTTAAATAATCATCAAGCCTAACATTGTGAAGATGTAAATCTTTAGACACTAGGTCTGCTGTTGGATTTCTACCCCTCCCGCCTCCAAACAGTTTTCTTATTTCATCAAATGCTGATAAGGTTTAAGCCGCTAGCATAGATTTGGTTAGGACTGCCCTCAATCGAACATTGTACTTTCGTTATTTTTGGATTAAAAAACTTTTCACTTCCTCTTTTGAATGGTTTCTTCATCTTCACACAGCAATAAAATACCTTTAAGCGATCTTGCTGAGACGCTAAAACTAAAATTCCATATGTGTCTGCCCTGCTTCTGGGATATGTTGTATGATGAATCACTCTGTCGTAATATATTGCTAATCTTGACTGATATTGGTGCTCAATCAGCCTTGCTAAATTAGGGTTGCTAACAACGTCAAACTCTAACGAGATGTCAGAAATGCTGTACTTTGCTTCGGTGTCTGATGATATGATAACACGTTTGTATTCATTAAAAGTTAGTTCATATGACAATCTGTCTTTTAATGCTCCTTGAAAGTACGGCGCATGCGCTTTTAACAACTCAAAATCTAAGGAATGGAAAAGCGATTTCCAAACGCAAAATTTACAGCCACATACTTTTTGACGTCTTTAGTATCTGCGGCACCTATTCTATGTTTTAGTGCTTCTTCATTTTCTATTCTTGAAACGCAAGATCAGCCCTTTCATTCCCGGTTCGCCATAGATCAGAATAGGTAAAATTATGCTGCATTGTGTAAAGAAAATATTTCTTGCCCCTCAATTTTATAGAAATTTTCTATAAAACAATTGCCCGCCCCAAATTCTGGACAACTGTCCTGTTTGTGTATGTTGTTGAATCAAGTCTATTGTGAAAGTAAGACGCGCAAGCCTGGCACAATCACTTCATCGGCGCCGAGGGGTCCGGAAATTTGACAAGTAAGAAATTTGATCTGCATCAATATAATGGATTATTTGGAACATAAATTCCTTTATTTTCCCGTCACGCCAAAGGGTTTCTTTCAGTCTTCTAATGCGGTCAAGAATCAAGCCATATGCATGAAACATTTTTTAAAAACAAAATGAAACAAAATTAATTATTAAAGGAAACATGGCAGCAGTGAAGATGAAAATTATGATGTTTTTTGATCGGGAGACGACATGAGTGATTCCCCTTGGGAGCGGCATCGCTCGGGCTCTCATTGCATGATGAATTAGCAGAAATCGAGTACAATACCAACAAGTCGGTATAAATTAACAGATAGTAAGGTTAATCATTGTACCAAAGTTTAGGTCAAGACCTCCGAAATTTTTAATAGACCCAAATGATTTGGAATAAAAGATGATCATTTTGTTTGTGAGGAGGTGACCAAGGACAACTTGAGTTCAGCTTACAACTAAAAAAGACCCATTCAAAAGGTTTTAGCCGTGGGTTCAATTAGAAATAGACTCAGTGTGAAAATCAAAATTCGCCTTGGCCTTGTTAGGTCAAAATTAAGGGCGAGGCAGTTTCTAAACTTTCAAAACACACTGCAAGAAACTCCCAACGATAACCAAAGCAAAACATGAACTTAAAGAATTAATCAATCAGCAGTGAATTATAACTTGTAATAGAAGCCAGAATCCAGTTTTTCAGAAGAAACCAGCGTTTAAAGACTATACACGGACTCACCGCTAACCCATGGCGGAGAATTATTAGCCCTTGATCGTACTTAAAAACCATCAAGGCGAATAACAAACAATTAGCAAAACTAGGTGAACTAGATGACCATATAAAAAGAGAAAAAGAAAAACTTGTTGAGGCTGATGGACCGCATCCGTAGGCCCTAATATTAAGAAAGAAACTAACCCAAAGATCTAAAAGATCTTGGAACAAGAAAGACAGCAACACAAGAAGTGCTAACTACTAACCAAGAACCAATTACGAACTCAAGTGAAAAGAATAATAGAAACTATCCGAATAATATTATATGAAGACACAACGCTAGGCAAACGAATCCGAACGCTGTTTAGAGAGCAAGGCGTCACATTAGCAAGCGTTAATAACGGCCTTAGGATTTCGCTATAAGTACATCAGTAATGCTATTACGCGTGTGGTGTGCTGGTCCAGTGCTCCACCGCCCAACGCCTCCGCCTGAAAAATCATGGTAAAAAAAACACTTGATCATCTTGCGAATTTATAAAAAAAATAGCCGGTAAAGCTATAGACTTCTTTACCCAGGATATTGGGGAGTATTGTCCAGCTGGCTTTGTCTACTGCAAGCAAAGTAGTTGGCATATGCCGAGCACTAATGGACATTAGTTTCTTGTAATATTTGGGTATTACTATTTAGTAAGATAAGACCAATTAAATCCTAAGCCAGTTAATCCAAGAACAACGCAGTCTTTTCATATTCATGGGTCATCGCGAACAGAGCCTGCAGCTTTGCTGTGTCTCAAAGACTTTGGGGATTGGACTTTCGGGAATTAGATGACTTAATCTTGGGTTTATTTTTTACTGCTTGGTAATATAACTGGCTCAGAATTTGTCCGTTTCCCAACCTTCTGTTCATTGCCTGCAATAATAAAGAAATTTCATTAATTATAGTTTAATTATTATTCCTACCTGGAGTCTAAGGCCAGAAGCAACCTGTATTAAAAACCAGTGCCACAGCAAAGTCAACTTTCGACTAGGCGTATTGAAAACATTTTGGTACCTTTGAATACTTGGAAGGTAAATACAACTGTAGTATTAATAGCGTCCTCAAAAATTTGCTAAGTATTGTTTGGTTGCGCGTCAAAGCCAGTAGAAGGATCAGTTAGCTTGATCTTCCTGTGCTGCCGACCTCTAGCAAACACCAAAACGTAAGACGAATACGTCGTTAATCGTTCTATTCCCGCCCTAGTTAGGCCCCTTAAAGCGTCTCAGATAAAGTTGTCCAAGCTGTTTTATGCTCTTGCCTATGGACCAGGGGCTGAACAATATTTGAAAGTAAACGCCGGTCAAAGTTATACTTTCTGTTCGTGCCCTGGAAAATAAATGACGCCTATGCCATGATGATGATCCAACTTTTGTCTAAAGCGTCTTGATGTTAATATTGAATTCGTTACAATCTCTTGCAAAAGCCTTCATGTCTATTCTGTGCGTAGTGGATTAAAATTGGTTTTGTCATTGGGTAATGCGCTTGCAGTTCAGACACATTACTCTGAGGTGAAATAAAGAAATGAAATCTGTACACGGACCTCACCAAAGATCACGGTGAATTAAATGATCGGTGGGCATACGCCACTCCACACCCAGTTGAAGCGCCAAACACAGCCAAGTTAACTGGTTCTGATAAAACTGCCTCGGATACTAAACCACGCTTTCTGATGTGCTCGTTTTCAATAGGGGGGTTCAGGATATTAGCTAATGGAGTACACATCCTTTTATGAAAAGCGACAGTCTGGTCACAGCAATGTCGAGGGTGTCAGTTGCTATAGTGTTTTAAGATTGTAGTCCGGCCCAACAGAATATTTTGGCGCTAGTATATTGAAATGCAACTCATTTTAATTTGTTTAAAAAATG
>JAFLJL010017702.1:49250-74807 GCA_018398815.1 Conus ventricosus | reverse complement strand
ATAAAACCCCCCAACAAAGTAAAACCTTTTGACCTAAGTGAAAGAACGTTTTGGGTACCTTTGAGCGGCACAAATAAACGCAAGTTAATGCCTTCAAATTTTGGCTAAAAAAAATTTTTCGGGCATCAACCCGGAAATGATCTACTATGTAAAACTTGGTCTGTGCTTGGCTCCTTTAACACCAAACGTAGTCCTTAGGACATGTCTTTGCCTTGGCTGTTAGACCTTTACTTTCTCAAAGATAATGTTGCCCAGCTTTAGGGTGTTTTTGTTCTATGGATCCAATGGAATTTTTGTCTGGTTAAAAGGGGTGGGGCCACCATACAAAATTAATTCCTTTTTTGCGCCCCACAAAACAAGTGCCTAACCCATGTTTGCTCCAAAATTTTGTCTAAATCAGTTGGGGGTTTAATTTTAAAATTCGTTGCAGATTCTTTCATAGCATTATTGCCCCTTTGGGGCTTTTAAAGGGTTTTAAAACGCGTTGCCTTTGGGAAGGGGGCCTTGCGTTGTTTTTTCGTCTGTATTAAAAAACAAAAATTATATACGCTTTAAAAAAAGATTTGGTTTAAGGGTTTCATATAAACACCGCAGCCAGTATTTGCGCATAAGGGAAAAAATTTAACGTTTCGGGGTAAAACGCCTGGGGGGGATGACCATCGGGCACTCTTCACTCTTTATGGGGGTTTTTAAATTTTAGTTAGGGGGTTTTTAAAAGTCCCCCCCGGGAACCCCGTATGTTTCATATACTGAAAGGGGTTAAATGCTGAAGTCCAAGTTTTGGGGGTTAAAAACCCCCCTACATTAATGACATTTTCGTTTTTTTTAAAAGGTTCCATTTTTTAAATATTTTTAAAATAGTTATAAAAAGATGAATCTTTATAACTCCAAAAAAAAAACGTGTTTTTTAACGATCCATTGTCAATTGGCCAGGAATTTTAGGATGCCCTTAAAGAAAGGGTTTTTAAAGTAAAATGGTTTTAACTATCTAAGGGGGCCAAAATAACTGTTTAAATTTTGTAACGAGGTGGGAAATAAAATAGCCATAAAAAAAAACCCAAAAGGGTTATTACAATTTTGTTTTTTAAAAAGAATACTAACAAATTTTTGGCATATTCAAAAATCAACAAAGCAAACCTCAAAATTACTAACATTTTCCCCACAAAAGAAAGAAGAGAACATTTTTCCTAGGGGCCTTGCTCGTTTTTGGGGCTTCCCATATGACAAAATTTTATACATTTAGTACAAGAGAAGACATCTGCAATTTAAAAGGGTAATAAACCTGATGATTTTCTCGTGAACCCAATGTTGTTGTCCTTTAAAACAGTTTAAAAACAAAACTAATTTGTTTAATGGCCAGCCTTACTGTTTACACAACTCCCGTCAATTAAGGCGGGTTTTGGTTCATATTGGGTTTTGACGAAAACTTTAATTTAAAAAATTAATTGGGGCAAAAATTTTCTTTAGTGTAAAAAAAACTAATAAGTGAAGGCCTTTTGTTTTTTCGTTTTATAATAGTGCGATAGAAGGCGACTGAAACCCCTTAAATTTTTACCCCTAGGGTCCCCCTTAGACCCGGGGGGTTTCATAAGGGGCCAATGCAAGGGGTTTTGCATTTTTTTTAAAATGTTTTTTTTTTTATCCCTGAGAGAATGTAAATATGGGGGTTCACGATCACCCTCTTATTTTGCATAAACCCCCTTTTTTAAAATAACGATTACGAAAATTTTTAGGGTTTTTTCTGTAATTTTTGTTGAAAACAGGTTTGTTTTGTCAAAATCAACAAGAAAGTTTTTTAATTAAAGGGGGTTTTTCGTGCAAAAAAGATAGGGGAGTTTGAACCGCATTTTTACTTCTCTCTCTTCAGATCGGCCCCCTTTTGGGTTTCCACGCGGGCCTTTCCCCCGGGACTCTAAAAACCTCTTGAAAGGGCTCTGCCTTTCGGAAACCTCATAACTTTCCCCTCCCAATGCCCTTCTTGTGACAAATAAAACCTATTGCCCCTTTTTCCCTCCTCTCGCCCCACCACGGGGTTTGCAGACTTTGCAGAAAACTCCCCATCCCTTGCACTCCTCTCACCTTCCCTGGCACCTTTTTCCCCTCCCTTTATCCCCAAAACTCCCCTCCCTGTACACCTCGCTAACTTCAGCAACTCCCCTGCGCTCTGGCACTCTCTTCAAATTATAATTAACTCTGACTAAAACCGACAAAATCTTTCTTTCAAAACCCACTTTTTCAATTCACGAACCCTTTCTCGTACCCTAAACTCAACCACTTCCAAAACAGTGTCTAAACGTGCACCAAACTGAGTGACTTTCCCTGCTTGAATCGGCGATCAAAATTTTTCTTTTTTTCCCCTGCGTTTCGCTAGTTTTTTCCCTTTTCCTGCTCTGCTATTTCTACTGCGACACGGAAATTTTTCCGTTTGAATCTTTTTCCATCTTTTTTGGGGTTTTTCAAGAATCTCGAACTCTTCCCCCGAGAGCCAAATCACGAGCGACGTCACAAGTTGTTCATGGGGGTTGTTCTTTCGTCCGCCATTATTTTTTTTTTTTTTTTTTTTTTTTTAAAAACTTTTTATTAAACACACCCAAACTGGGGGTTACTACACGAGGACAAAAAGAAAATCCTATAATAAAAATTACGGGGAAAACGTATTAGTTTTTTTTAAACGCTCGCCTAACCCCAACAAGAGCAAATTTTTAAGGCAATCGTCAAAATAAGTCCCGGGGGCTAAACCCAAGCCAGGTAACTATCTGGAACAATGCCAACCCTAGTATTTAATATTTGGAAACAACAGTAAACCACCTTGTCTTGGATTACAATACTTAAATCCCCCCATTTCCCCCGGATTTGAACAATTATAAAAAATAGGCAGAATATCCGGGGCAGGCCCCTAAAAAATTTCAACCTGGGGGTACGTCAGGGGAAGGGACACACACACCCAAAAAACACACTCACAGCTTTTTTCAACTCTTTTAAAAACATGTTTTCGTCAAATAAAACCACTAGTAAATTTTAAATTTTTACTACAAAATCGGAAAAAAAACCATCATCCCCAGGAAAAACAAAATAAAAACTTCTGTCTTTCCTTAACTCACAAAACCAATTATCTAAATCATCATAACTAACCCGGGTATAAATAGATTTTTTACTATACCCCAGGGACTTAAATTTTTACGAAACTGTTTTTCCCCTTTTTTTTCTTTTTCTTTCCTTTTCACGTCACTTCACAAACACCATCCAGCACAACTGCTCATGGCATTTGGGGCCACGGGCACTGCCTGATGAAAGTGGCGCGCCGGGATAGTCAAACCCCCCGTTCAAAATTGAACGGGGGACTACCAACATTATTTTTTCCCTTTTTTTCCCTTTCCCTGCACTAACGCATTTTCCTCTCTCTCTCTTCCCTCTCTCTCTTCCCCTCTCTCTCCTCTCTCTCTCTCTCTTCTCCTCCTCTCTCTCTCTTCCTCCCCTTCTTTTTAGTCGCTCTATCAAAGGGAAATATTGCCTTTTTTTTTTTTTTTTTTTTTTTTTTGGGCTCTTCACGATTAGCAACTCTTTTCTCAACATCTCCCCTTTTTTCTTCCTCGAAACTCATAGGTGCTAATGTTTCAACTCGGTTCTCTTCTCTCCTTCCCTCTCTCCTGCTTCTTTCGGGCGGGCCACCCCCCAAACCTCCCCCCAATCTCTTTTTTTCCTCCCCCTTTTTTTCTTCTCTCACTCCCCTAGCTTTCTTATTTTTCCTACTTGCAAAAGGGTGGTACCATTGTCAGTATTTTTTCCCGCCTTGAACGGGGGTTACCCCCCCTCTAATTTCATTGGACATGCAAATCTCAAAATCACATCTACCAGCCTGCCTCTTGGGGTCAATGGTCATTTAATAATTAACGGGTTTCACCCCCCACTAACAATCCCTCCCCCCTTCCTCTTTAACCCGGCGACGTCTGACTTAACTGGGGGAAAAGGGTCTTGCAAATTACGTATTTCCGACCTAACCAAATCCGTCTGCCAGACCTTTTTGAACTTTGGGTCAACCACTCAGCCCCTGTCTCGGAGGCCCGTCCCCGGAAGACTGAAAATACCCTCCTCACCGGCCTATTGGTGACGCAACACATGAAGTCGTTCCTAAAACCAGATGTTTGATTGGAATTTTATGTCCTTTTAAATGGCTGGCGACTGACCACATTACAGCTTTTTTTTTTTCCGTGCGTTCCAAATATGAAATTTGAAACGTTTTCAACTATCTATTCTTTTTTGTTTTCCTTTCACCTTTTTGATTGTAAATGTTTTCGGGCACTGTTTCCCAAATACAGGGTATGTTTACTTTGGTCAAAAAAAAATAAATTCATATTGAAATTTAAAATAACAGATTTGTTCGTGTATAGGAAGAAAAGGAGGGAGAGGAAGAGAGAGAGGGGGGAGAGAGAGAGAGAGAAGAGAGAGAAGAGAGAGAATTTAATTATTAACAAAATTCATTTCGTTTGGGAAAATATATACAAACAAGAGAAAACACTGATAATGTTTTTTCTTAACCTTTTACATTTTTTTTTATTAAGTTAAATTTTTATTTCGGGTTTTTTTTTTTTTTTTTTTTTTTTTTTTGTCAAATGGTAACAATTTAGTATTCTTTTTTAGCGTATCATTATTATCATTTTTTTTCCTGTATCACAAAATAAAAAATGTTCTCTTTTAAGAGAGAGAGAGAGAAGAGAGAAAAGGAGAGAGAGAGAGAAAAAGGGGAGAGAGAGGAGAGAAGAGAAGAGAGAGAGAGAGAGAGAGAGAAAAGGAAAAGGGGAAGAGAAGTTACGTCACTTTGCATTACAGCTACCGCCAATTCCCAGGGGGATGACAGACGACGCTTTTCACCAAAGGTGTTTTGAAGTCGGGTTTTTCCCTTGTTTGACTAAGGGGAATGATTAAAACGGTTATGTAAGAATACTGCTTTTGAAAAAAGACTATAAATGCTCTCCTCTCCCTTTTCTCCTCTCTCCCCTCTCTCTCCTCTCTCTCTCCCTCTCCCCCTTCTCTCTCTCTCTCTCTCTCCTTTTTTATACGTAAGTAAAATGATTAAAAGTTATGTGAAGAACTGTTTTTTGAAATAATGTAAGTTGCCCTCTCTCTCTCTGTGTCCTCTGTGTCTCCTCTCTCCCTCCTCTCTCTCTCTTTCTTCTCTCTCTCCCCTCTTCTCCCCCTCTCCCCTCCCTCTCTCCTCCCCCTTTCTTCTCTGTTGTCTGCCCTGCCGTCTTCTGCGTTCTCTCTCTCATTCTCTGTCCTGTTCTCTGGTCTCTGTCTCTCTGTTTTCCCCGTTTGTTTTCCCTTCGTCTTTTTCTCTCTCTCTCTCTCTCTCTTTTTCCTCTCTCCTCCTTTTCCTCTCCTCTCTTTTCTCTCTCTTCCCCCTCTCTCCCCGTGTGTGTTGTGTGTGTTTTTTGTGTGTGGTGTGTGTGTGTGTGTGTGTGTGTGTGTGTGTGTGTGGTGTGCTGTGCGGCGGCATGCATGCCTGGGTGTGTGTTAATGTGTGTGTGTGTGTGTGTGGTGTGTGTGGTGGTGTGTGTTGTGCTGCATCATGCATGCTCGTGCGTGCTGCGTGGGCGGCATGCGTCTTTCGCGCTGCGTGCGGTGTGCGTGCGTGCTGCGTGCATGCGTGCGGGTGCTCATGTGTTGGTTGTGTGGTGTGTGTGTGGTTGTGTGTTTTGTGTGGGGTTTTGTTGTGTTTGGGGGTTTTTTTTTTGGTGTGTGGTGGTGGGTGGGTGGTTTTACGAAAATGACAACAAAGATGGCACAGGGCGACAAGGATTGATGATGATGAGATGATGATGATGATGATGAAGAGAGGGAGATGTGATGTTGATGAAATGAGATGATGCACGACGATGATAAAATGATAAGGGGGATAATGACGATGATGATATGATGATGATATGATGTGATGAGTAAAGATATGAGTATGATGAGATAAAGAATGCCCCATGATTTTTCCAAAGAAAACAAGAAAAAAGAAAAGTGAGATATGATGTGATGATATAAATTGAGTATGATGATGAATGGATGATGATATAAATGATAAAGGGCAGACAACGAGGGGGAGAGAACAGAGGAGAGAATTTCCCATAGACCAGCCAAAACCCAAATAGAAAAGAGAGGAGAGAAGGGAGAGAGGAGAGAGGAAGAGGAGAGGAGAGAGAAGAGAGAGAAAAGAGAGAGAAGAGAGGGGGTGAAAAGCGCCCGGTATCTTATCGCCCCCCGCAAAAGGCCATATAGGGCTGTCACTCCCTTAAAGTAACAATAAGTCTTTAAAAAAACAAAAAAACAAACAAACAAACAAACAAAAAATCCCCCCCTCCCCCCCCCAAACAATCTTTAAAAGAAAACCAAAAATTTCTCGAAAATCTAATCCCCCCATATTATCCCTGTGAAATGTTGTTTCCATAACCCCAAATTACTCGACAGGAATCCCCAAAAAAAGGCCTTCTGAATCTGCTCGAAGTACCTATGTTTCCAATAACCAACCCCGGGCCCCCAAAAAGAGCACGTTCACTTGGGGGCCACAAAGGTTTTCCACAAGCCCCCTCACCCTCACAAACAACAACGGGTGCAAAGGACGGGCCCGTGCGCTACCCGAGAAAAAACTCGCCCCCCCCCCCCCCCCCCCCCCCCCCCCCCCCCCCCCACCCCCCCCCCCCCCCCCAAAAAAACCCTTTCGCTGGAATAAATCCATTTTTAAAAGTCCCTAAATTTCACTTTTCCCCGCCATCCCTGGCAAGCTGAAATTTTGGGCCCCAAAACGGGAAAAGGGGACAAACAATCTCCCAACTCCCCCTTCACGGCACTTCGTCAACCAAATTAACCCAATTTCTGCCTCGAAGCTCGCATGCAGGAAAACCCCAGCAAAAAAAAGTTTCATCCATCGATTTCAGAGAGGGGTACAGTTTGAACAACTTCACAGTTGAGGGGGGCTTTGGGGATAGCTGCAATGGCCCCCAAAGTAAAGAGGATCCAAAAAAACTAAGGAAAAACTTTATGTTTTGAAAGAGACCCTTTTAAGACCAGGACCAAGACTATAACTCACACTGTAAAAAGACTGTAAAGGAAAATGTTTTGAAACTCAGACGACCTCCTTTCCCAAAAAACGCAAGCAATGTTCCGTGATGGTCCCAGGGAAACCGAACAAACACACACCTCCAAGGCCAAATGTGCATTGTTTTTAAAAGGGGGGGAAAACAATTCCCAAGGAGATGGAATGGGCAATCATCGAATTTTCAAAAAAATTAGGGTCAAAAACACGTCCTCAAGGTTTTTTGGGGTTTTAGAAGAAACCAAACAGGTTCAAGATAATCCCACCGACAGCTGAAAGCTGGGTCTCCTGCCCCCGCCACAGCAACAAAGGGGGTCGAGAATGCCCCTGACAAGGGGGGGAATTCGTTGATGGAGGTACCCAGACTTTACAGGAAGACCTGCGGAGCCACTAACCCCAGGTCAAGCCCACCCCAACAGACAAACCCCGTAAAGTTTTAGAAAAGCCCCCCCCCTCCCCCCCCGCCCCAACCGTGAGCCCACAACCCAAGCTCAGTGCCCCTGATATGCAACCCCCAGGCTTGAAAGGGGACAAAAAACTTTTTTTTTAAAAATTTTGAAAAATACACCCAGAAATTGCCTTTTTCACAGGAAATTTGGGAATGGATCCTTTTCGAAATCCCAGAATCGGGAAAAAACCCCACCAAAACTGTGAAAATGATGATTTCGTTTTTGGCCCCCAAAAATCCAAACCCCCTCCTCGGGACACTCTAGTCCCTTAACACAAAGCTTTAGTCGACGCGGACAAGAGGTTTCAACTGATGTTTTATACAAAATGTCTGGGGGTTTTATTGTTCAATGTGTGTGTATTGGCATTCTACACGTTTTTGTTTTTTACAAAGAAACAATAAAGTAACAAAAAAAACTTATGTCTTTTAAATTATATCTTTTTTTTCAGTTTTCCCAGAGGGGAAAAGAGAGGGGAGAAAGAAGGGGGGAGAGAGAGAGAGAGAGAGGAGAAAGGAGAAGAGGAGGGGAGAGAGACTGACGGAAAACATTTGTTAAATCGTCCCACCAATTGGGTAATCCCCATGAGGCCACCTTATAGGAAACGAAAGGGCCCCCAAAAAAACATGAAGAAAGCCCAGAGGCGTGACATGCGCTGAGCTGTAATATGGATTAATGTAGGGTTATCAAATAGAATATGGAAAAAACGTATAAGATATAAAATTGAATTTTTTAAAAAAGCGTATTGAAAAGGTTAATAAAATTTTGTTGATTTCCCTTTTTTTCGTCCCCCCCCACCCGAACCCACACCCCCCCCCCCCCCACCCCCACCCCCCCACACACACCCCCACACCCCAAAAAAAACCACCCCAGCAGTTATGATATTATACCCAAAAACTGTTTCCGAAGAGAGGAGAAACAAAGTCGAGGACAAAGGCAGTGAGACGAAAACCAAAACCGGGGAGGGAAAAAAGGGGGAAAAAAGGCGACCGCGAGGGGGAAGGGGCAGAGCGGGGGGGGCGTGAAGGGGCGGCGGGAACTCACTTGCCCCCAAGCTGGTTTGGGGTTCCCCCGAAAAAATCCCCCAAAGGGAGAAAAGAAAATCCAAAAACGAGACGGCAATTGTGCGCGCCACGGCACGCGCCCGGATCCCAACACATCCAACCCAACGTTTAATTTACAAAAAAATTAGCAAATGTGTAATCTAGTTTTTGTTTGGGGGGCTTTTTTAGACTTTAAAAAAATCTTATCTTTATATATCTTTTTATCACTCTGAAGGTTCTGTTTTTTGTTTTATGTTTTTTTTGTATTTATTGTAAGGGGTTTAACATATTCTGTTAGATTCATATGTTGCGTATATTCATTCTATTCAAAAATGATTTTAGAAGCAACGCAGACGTTTGGGGTTTTTTTTTAAATCTAATGCACATTTTAAAATCAAAAAAAATGATTTAAATTTTTGGTATTTTTTTGCGATGCGAGAGATTGTGACGCCCAAAAAGTACCAGTCACAGATAATTTCAACTTAATATTTGTTTTTTGATCACTTCTTTTTTATTTAAACCCTGAATTTTCGTGTACTGGGGACCTAAAAAAAATGTCCATGTAAACAACAGTTCACAAAAAAAACATTGTTTTTTTCTTTTTCTTTCATTTTTTAAGAAAAAATTTTGAGGGTTTGATATTAGAAGTACTTCCGTGTAACACCTTTTAAACTTGTTTTTTTTGTGGCCTCTCTGCTCATACACCACGATTTTCATCCCGGAAATCCAAAGTTTTCTGGCCAAAAAAAGGACTTTGAATTTTGGGGTTCTTTTTTGTTTGAATAATTTTTTTTATTTTTTTATTCTTTTTTCTTGTGCTTACCAAAATTTCGGGCACTTTTTCTTCTACCCACTAAACCCCTGAAACCCGGGTTTTGGATAGAGTTAACAAAAAATTTTTTTTTCTAAAATTGTATTTTTCCCCGTTTTGTTAAAACATACAAATTTTAAAGGGAAAAGTTCTCTTTTCTGGTGGGGATTAGTGTTTTACTTGATCAATACCTTTCCCTTTTCCTCTCAAAAAAAAGGATTTTTTTTTTGTAAATTTTTAATGAGTTGTAGAATTCATTTTAAAAAATTGGGGCAGCTTATATCTTCTGCCTTTTAATTTGTTTATTGTCAGGAGGTGGTTATGATTTCCTTCCCCAAACTTTATTTCAATTCTGTCCAATCCTTAACCGAATTAGATTTGTGTTTATAAAAAAATGTTGTTTTGTTTTTTGCTATTTTTTCTAGATCCACCCCCAGTATTAAGTCCATTTTGTTTTCTTACTTAAAAAAAAACTCCGACCCCTGGTAAATGCAGATTTTTGAAATGTTATCATGTTTTTTAGCTAAGGCCACCCCTTTTTTTTTCAGCCCCCATATATTTCTCTTTACTTTTTCAAAAAGCTTTTCTATTTCATTTTTTTTTGCCTGTAAAAATTTATAAGATAAGTGTTTATCTTAACCGCCCCGTGGGGAAATGGTTAGGTTGCAGACTCCCGCTGGGGGTGTGGGTTCAATCCCCCCAAGTCATGGGGGGGGGGGGGGGGGGGTTTTTTTGCCAACGGTCCTACCCAGAGTTAGTTTGCGCCACCAGTTGGGGGAAAATGGGGCCACACAGCGATTTATCCCTTTAAGGTGTGTTTTTTGAGAGGTTTCCAAATTTCCCGACCAAAACTCAGGTGCCTGTATCTCTTGGGGCCGGGGACCCGGTTATTAGAAAGGAAAGGGGATAAACCCGCCGTCTGTATCTCAGACGAAATGAACCGTAGCATCATCTTTAAACATCCTCATTATCTCGTTTAGCATAAAAAACGAAAATTCACAAATTCGTGGTCTCATGCCCTGTCCTGGTACCCCCAATTTCGATTCCCCCCCACGTCTGTGGCTTTGGTTTTTTCTTGGGGGTCACCGGGGTCGGGGAGTCCATGGTGGCTGTCGTTTTGGGCGGACGTGTGGCGCTCTCCGAGGGAAGCTCACTCACGCCGGCTCCGCACTAAGCAATTATTGTCGTTGTAGGGGCTTAGTAGGGGGTGTCCTCAAGTTAATGAGAACACACCATGAACACCACTGAAGTGACTGGCAGCCGTGCGGTCCCCCGGGGGGTTTCCTCTTGACAACTGGCATTGACCGCCCTATGGGTTGCGGGACGGGGCTTCGGCGGGACTGACGGGCTGTGGCTGTGGACGGGGTGTCGGAATGAGCGGCGTGGGTGCACTGCCTCTGAGGTGGCGCAGAGGCTGGGACAGCAAAAAAAAAAAGAGAAAGAAAAAAAGTGTTTATCTTAGTCAAAATTTTGTTGGGAAGACCAATTGATTGCATCACATAGACGAACTGGCTAATTATAAACGTCTTTATTACGATAATTTTTCCTTGAATAGACAGATCTCTTTTACTCCAGTCTTTTATTTATTTATTTTTTTTTTGCATACGATTATTTGGATAACCAGTTCTCTTCTATATTTTTTGCCATCTTGTTTGACTCAAAATAAATACCTAATATTTTTATTTTATTAACTATGGAAACTGGCGCATCATATTCTTCGTTTTGTCTATCTGAAGGGCTTTTGTCTTATGAACGTTCAGTTTCAAGCCTGAAAATCTTTCAAACCAGTTTATTATTTCCAACGATTTATTAATGTCTTTCTTGTTGTTTTTAAATAGGGTTGTATCATCAGCCATTTGTTTTATTTTCAAACAACAAGAAGCTCTTTCTGCAGTTTGTGGTAGTCTGATACCTTCAATAGTACTATTTCTACTTTAATGGCTAGTACTTCAACAGCTAATACAAATGCAAGGGTGAAAACGGACATCCTTGTCTAATACCACATAACATGGCGAAAGGTTCTGAAAGCTATCCTCCATGGTTTATACTACTTGAGGTATTGTTGTTAGGTACATAGATCCATCTTTGGAACTCAGCTCCGAAGCCCAAAATATCGAAAACGTGCTTCATAAATAGTTTTGAAATAGAGTCGAAGGCTTTGAAGTAGTCGACTGCCAGCAGATATCTGTCTTTATTTGTTTTATTTAGACATTTTATCGCATCGTCTATTGATCTTATTACTGTAGCAATTTTCTACCCTTAATAAAACCCACCTGATCTTCGTTTATCAATTTGTGTATAACTTTACCGAGTCTTTCTGCCATTACTTTAGCTAGTATTTTGTAATCAGAATTAGTCAGTGTTATTGGTCTCCAATTGTGTATTTGGTCTCTGTCTAAATCCTTGCCTTTGTGTAGTAGCGTAATTATTCCTTGTTTTTGTGTATAAGAGAGTTCTCCTGTAAAGAATGATTCCGCATAAGATTCTGTTACTTTAGACAGTTTACTCCTAAACATTTTTTTTAATTCGATGGTAATGCCATCACTGCCAGGCGCAGAGCCATTTCTTAATTTATTCTAGGCGTTCGTTTTTCCTCTATTGAGATCATTCCTTTCCATAGGTCAGCTTCGTATTTTTCTAGTCGTGGGTATGTTACGTTTTCTAAAAAAAACTTTTAGCTGCCTCTTTAATATTGTCTACAAATTGTGGATTTATTATAAAGGTTTCAGTAGAAGGACAACTGTTCTTGCAGTATGTCATTTTGGTCAGTTATTGTTTCACCCGTATCTTTGCGTAGTCTTGTAATAATTTTTCTCATTCCTCTTGATTTTTATAGCTTACAAAAGTATTTCGTGTTCCGTTCACCATTTTCGACCATTGTGTTCTTGATCGAACTTGAGCACCCTTAGCTTTGTCCATGTGCATTATTTCAAATGTTGTTTGAGTTGAGAAAGTCGGGCGCACGCTTCTCTGTTGTCAGTGTTATGAACTAGAATATTCTCCCTTTCTTTTAGCTGCATTTGTATCCTTTGAAACTCTTTTTTTACAAGACAGATCTTTCCCATACTCGCTACAAAAAATTTCTGATTTTCCATCTAATAACTCCCATTTGTCTATGTTTGGAATGTTTTCATTAGAGAACTTATCTAGCAGTTCGTCGAGTAGGTTGTTTTTTTTTTTTTTGTAAGAAATCAGGTTTTTTTTTAGTAACTGTTGTTGAATTTCCAGTATCCTGGACCGCGCTGAAATTCACTGCCATCAAACTCACAAACTATTGCTTTATGATCGGAGTCAAGAACCGTCAATAATTCTGAAGAAACGCAGAATTGCAACATTCCCTCCGAGGCAAAACAATAACCCAGACGTCACGCTATAAATGGATTATTTCTATTCCAGCTGTATTCTTTTTCATCCTTATGAAATGAACGCCATGTGTCGATTAATTCCAATGAATTCGTAAGCTTATTGAATTGGCTCA
The DNA here is from genome assembly GCA_018398815.1 of Conus ventricosus. Classification (NCBI taxonomy): domain Eukaryota; kingdom Metazoa; phylum Mollusca; class Gastropoda; order Neogastropoda; family Conidae; genus Conus; species Conus ventricosus. Next base: position 61,954 of record JAFLJL010017702.1, on the reverse strand, counting down.
CTTCGGCGTCACGGTGAGGTTGCCCTAATATAATGTCTAACTTGTTATTGAGTACACAATTAAAGTCCCCCACTAAAAACTACGTTTTGCGGGGAGATTTCATGGCATTTTCTTGTACATCCTTGAAAAAGGCTATTTCGTTTCCTGCCTTGTTTGGAGCGTATGTATTTACACGAATGAAATCATAAGTTTCGATTTTGACAGATACAACAAAAGATTCTGTTTTGTGACAGTTTCAAACTAATTTGTTCACTGAATTTTTTTGAGACCAGAATAATCTCGCCTTTACTCCTATTGGTACCTTCATGTCGTAAATCCCTCCTCCCCATTGTTTTTTCCCATACAGGTAAGTCGTTCCGCGTTAAATGAGCTGCCTGTAAGCACACCAAAATCAAAGCGTTGCTTTTCTGATAATGAAATACTGATAATCTTTTAAGATTATTTTAATCCTCTAACATCAGAGTACCAATACGCATTTTATCCATACCAATACAGGAAATATATGTCGAATTTTCTTAGCGTATGAAACCAGACAAGACAAAAACCAGAAATCACATTCTTGAGTCACAGTCCGTAAATCGATTCATGATCATCAACAAGTCGCCTGCAGAGCGATAGACAATCAGCCATATACCTCTCTTTCTCACGGTCGGAATCAAGGGGAGGAGGGGAGAGAACAGTAATATGCCGACTCTACCCCACTTGCTCCTCCACCGAGTTTTCGGGCGAAAGTGACCTAGAATCAGCATATTACTGTTCTCTGACAAGTAAGACTTCAATAACCAAAAAATAACGATTATCTACAAACAAACATACTGTGCAGGGTTATCGTTTTTAATACTAATTTACTAAACTTTTCAGATTTTAGTTTTTGTTTAATCCTATGTTTTTCTTGATCGTTTTCAATAACATCATTTTCGCGCAAACATTCTTCAAATGAGTCTCTGTCTTTCATGTGAAATAACACTACAGTCTTTAACTGTTCTCTAAAGTCTTTTAAAACTGAGTTATATTTCTGACATAAAATCCACACACTTATTCGAGCATGTCTTCCGCTGAAAGCTAGTTTCGACAAAGTGTTTCTTTTTTTAACTATGTCTTTTTCTGCTGAACAGTCATCTATAATAAATAGCGTTTGCGTTCCCTCAACAATATAAAAAGCGTTCTAGACATTCACTCAGTTTATTGCTGGGATCAAACTAAATATATTTCATCATCTGTCCATATAAACCTTCTATCATGATATGCTTTGTTCCATTTAAGTGTTGGACAGAAAATCACAATATGATTAAAATTATAACGATAAACTGTTTGTAATAAGTCTAGGATAAATATTGTTTTCCCACAACCAGTCTGTCCACAAATCATTGAACAATGAGGGGATTTTATCATAAAGTTTAACTGCTCCATAGTTTTATAACAGAATTTAATCTAATCCAGTTATTATTTTTATCATACTCTCCGTCAAAACTTGTTCAGTATAATAAAACCCTATGAGGCCTAAATGTGTAAGATTAATCCAATTTAGTTTCTGTAAGATTGTTTCTATTTAAGTCAACATTGATTTTGTTGCTTGTTGTTATGATCTTAATATCCTCACCATTGTGAAGAACGACGACAACAACGTTAAGGCGTTTAACGTCTAAGTTTTGCCAGCTAATATTAATTCCTTTTATAAGGACGTCACTAACGCCCACAACCCCATCCCTCTCCACATCTTTAAAGACAGAAATTTCAAATATCATTGTGAACGTGTCTCCTAATTTTCTGCTTGGAAAGAACTGTAATTTTGTAGAAGCTTTTTTTACAACTGTTTCTTTTCTGTGGAGGATGTACTGTTTTTCCCATACGGCGTTATTTCAATTTCTTTCCGACTATTGTCGTCCGGCATAAGACTTACATGTAAAGGGCCAGAGTTTGAATGCTTTTCTGAAACTTTTTTGACGGCTAAAATATGTAAATGGGCTTATGAATTCAAATTTTATTTCCCATTCTAAATATGGTTCTAAGTGCCATTTGAGGTCAGGCTTTCGAACTATTTTATATTCATACTGGCCAACATTATTTGCTTCTAGATTGCGCAGCTGTTCTAGTTTAGGAAACTTTTTGGTGTCGCCAACCTCTTTGCGTTTATAATCACCATCTTTAGTGTACTCAAAACCATACAAAGCGCCTATCTCACCATTTTGTTCAAAGTCCGCAACATCTGCAAGGTCTTTTAATTCTAAGGTTATACACCTTACAGGCGCTAATGTAACTCCTGATTCTTCTGGCCCACGCGACATTATTTTTTAGTAACGTATTATTTATTTCCAAAACAATGTGCAGGTTATCACATTTCACAACTTTCCTCCCCGCTTTGTCTTTGATTTTTATATTAAATGATCCGACCCTCCCACAAACTAATCTTTTAAACTGTAAATTAGGGAATTGTATAATTTCATAATCGCAATATGCAGCTTTCCCTGACGGAAGAGCTCTTAAAACAGTTGAGGGTCTTCCATCATATAAGTTTTCATCAGTGCTTAGCTCATCCAAATGAACATAGAGTAATGAATGTAAAGCAAGATCGAGCGATTTTCTCCCTCATAAGTAGTTTTGTTTGCTGCAACTCTAAAACTATGAACGGGCAAGATGGGTAGTTGTAAAGCCTAACATTTTAGCTAGCTCTTTATCAAAAAGGTAACCTACTTCTTCTCTTCAGGTTTGAAGGCCAACATTGTTTTTAGATTTGCATTGTTAAGTTTGAGAGCAATGTTGAAGTTACTCATTGCTTCTTTTAGCGAGCAAAACCCGTAATAACCATCAGGTATGGTTAACTGGCTAACTAATAGGCCTCTATTATTAACTTTTCTAATCTTATTATCTCCTTGGCTTTGCTTATATTAAACCATACGACTTTGTAGAATATTCATGGAGCGCGACCGTTCTGGTTCCGCAATTGTTATCAATAGCATGTTCTAAAACGAAGGACTGTCTTGGGTTGTTATTGTTACAAACATTTTTTAAAAACAAATTAAAAATGAGTGCATTCAAATATACTGATGCAAATATTCTGTTGGGCCGCACTAACAATCTTAAAAATATAGCAACTGATACTCTTGAAAATTGCTGTGACCCAGACTGCCTTTTTTCAAAAAAAGGTGAGAAATTTCCAATTGAAGAGCTATTTTAAACCCCCCCCTATTGAAAACGCCCCCGCACCCAAGAAAGCGGGGGTTTAGAATCCGATGCAGTTTTTCAGAACCATTAAACTTTGCGTTTTTTGGGGGGCAAAAACGGGGGAGTGGCGTATGCTGATCATTTAAATCACCTTTGACCTTTGGTGGGGTCAGTGTCCCGTTTTCATTTCTTTTAAACCCTTTTAGACGTATTTTCCCTGAATTGCAAGCGCCATTCCCAAAAATGACAAACCGTTTAAATTTCCATTCAAAAACAGAATAGACATGAAGGCTTTTAAAAAGGGTTTCGTAACGAATTCAATTTTAAAACTAAAAGACAGGTTTTAAGACAAAATTTGGGGAATCAAATCATGGCCTAGGCGCCCTTTTAAATTTCGGGGCACCACAGAAAGTATAACTAGACTGGAAACCCCCTTTTCAAATCTTTCTTTTTTGGCCCCAACTGTTGAGCCCGGGTCCCTACACCCAAGAGCATAAAAAAAAGGGACAACATTATCTTAAAACACTCAAAGGGCCAAACCCTAGGGCGGGAAAAGAACAAATAAACGCCCAAAAATTTCCGTATTTTACGTTTGTGTTTGCTAGGTTCGCAAGCAAAAAGGCAAATCGAGAAATAACTGTTTCCCTTTCTACTGGCTTTGGCCCCCAAAAAAAACAATACTTAAAAATTTAGGGGAGGGCCATTAATTCTACTTTTAAATTTCCCCTTCAAGTATTCAAAGGACCAACATTTTTTAACAATACGAAAAGATCAAAAGTAGACTTTGCGGTTGGCACGGTTTATACTCTGCCTTCGACCTCAGACTCCAGATGGAACAATAAAAAAAACTAAAATAATGAAATTTTTTATAGCGGGCCCAATGAACAGAAGGTTGGAAAAACGACAAAAATTTTCAGACCCAAATAATATTCCCAAAAAATTAAAAAACACCCAAGTTTAAAGTCACCCAAATCCCCGAAGCCCAAAACCCCCCAAAAGTCATTGAAGACTCCCAAAGCTCGCGACTCTGTTCCGAAGTCAAAAAAAAAGACCATGAATATGAAAGAAAGCGTTTGTTCTTGTTTTAACTGGGCATGGATTACTTGGTTTTTTATCTTACTAAATAGAAACCCCAACTTTTAAACAAGAACTAACCCCCATAAGTGCTGGGGCCTTAAAGCCAACACTTTGCTTTTGCAAAAGACAAAACCAGCTGACAAAAACCCCCCAAAAATTTTCCCCGGTAAAGCCCAGGGTTTTTTACCACCTATTTTTTTAAAAAAATTTCCCGCAAAGATGTAAACTTTTTTTTTACCCAATTTTCAGGGGGAAAGGCGATGGTGGGGGAGGTACTGAACTTTGACCTCCCCCCGCCCCCTTTAAATGGGCCAACACCACGTGCTTATTACAAATCCAAAGGGCCCGAATAAACCGTTTGCTAAGTGACGCCTTGCTCTCAAACAGCGTTCTTTATTCGTTCTGCTAGGGGTTTGTGTCTTCATAAAAAATTTTCCGGATATTTTTCCTTTTTCCCTTTTCACTTTGTGTTCGTAATTGGCCGGGGTTTAATTAGTCACCCGCTTTTTTAGTCTTGCTGATTTTCTCTTTTTCCCAAGATTTTTTTAGTCTTTTTTCTTTTTTTTTTTCTTTAAAATACAGGCCCTTTTTTGGGCGTACCCACCTCAACGATTTTTTTCTTTTCCCCCTTTTTTATATGCTCATCTATTTCACCTAGTTTTGCAAAATTTTTTTTTTTAATTCGCCTCGATGCTTCTAAAAAGCATGATAAAAGGGGCCCTATTTCTCGCTTTGGTAGCGTGAGTCGTGTAGCCCTTTTATCTTTTCTTCTAAAAAAACGGGTTTTTTGCTTCTATTGCTTTTATTTTTTTCATTTTCCGTTTGGTTTTTAATTTTTTTTAAAGGGTTCCATGTTTTGTTTTTGGTTAGCTGTTGGGAGTTCCTGCAGTGTGTTTTAAAATTTTAGCAACGCATCCTTATCAAATTTTTGGTTTTAAAAAAATTTGCCAAGGCATTTTGTTTCTTTCACACTGGGGTTTTTGTATAATTGACTTTTTGGGGCAAAAAACTTTGATGGGTCTGGTTTGGGTTTAACCCGGGAAAAAAGTTCCCTTGTTCTTTTTTTAACGACAAAACCCAATTTTTTAATTAAAAAACATTTGGGTCATAAACGGGGGGTTCTTGACCTAAACTTTCGTAAAATGATTTAACCTTACTTTCTGTTAATTTCCCGCTTTGGGGACCCGTTGAGCGATTTTTTGTATTAAAGGGATCTTTTTTCACCCCAATTCGCCCCCCAGGATCAAAACATCATAATTTTCCTTCCCTTTCAATTCTTCCCATGTTTTTAAATAATTAACTTTTTTTTTGTTTTAAAAAAAGGGCAAAGCAAAAGGGCTCGTTTTTTTTGGACCCGCATAGAAGGCTAAAAGGGCCCCTTAGGCTTAAAGGGGAAATAAAGGGAATATTACTGTTCCAAATAACCAACTACTATTGATCCCGGATAAAATTCTTACTGTAAAAAATTTCCAGACTTGGGGAGCGGTAAATTTGATTGTGAAAGGCCCCTGAAACGTCTTACTTTCAAAAAGCGCCCCGCTTCAACAACAACCCAAAGGGGGACATTTGTCCAGAATCGGGGAGGGGCAATCTTTAAAGGGAAAATTTCTAAAAAATTGAGGGGAAAGAAATATTTTTTTACACAATGCAGAAAAATTTTTAACCTATTCGATCTAGGGCTAACCGGAATAAAAGGGCTGATTTTTGGCCACAAAAATTTTCAAAATTTAAGAAGCACAAAAACCCTAGAATGGGGCGCTGGGATACTAAAACGGCAAAAAAAATTAGCCAAAATTTTGCTTTGGGAAATCGTTTTTTCCATTCCCTTAGTTTTTGAAGTTTTTAAAAAAGCGCATGCCCGAACTTTCAAGGAGCATTAAAAAGCCCTTTTGCCATATGAACTAATTTTTAAATGAATACAAACGTTTATCAATCATCAAAAACCGAACCCAAAGTACAGCATTTTTTGACATCTCGTTAGAGTTTGATGTTGTTAGAAACCCCTAATTTAGCAGAGCTGATTGCGCACCAAATATGAGTCACTTTTCCCAATATTTTAACGAAAGGGGGTTTCATCATACAACAAAACCCAGAACAGGGCAGAAAACTAAAATGGTTTTTTTTAGTTTTACGTCGCAGCAAGATCGTTTAAAAAGGAATTTTAAATTGCGGGGGCAAAAAGATGAAGAACCGTTCAAAAGGGGAAAGGGAAAAAATTTTTTTTAAATTCCCAAAAATAACAAAAGTAAAATTTTTCCGGGGGGGGGGGGGGGTAGTCCTAACCAAATTTTACGCTAGCGGGTTTTAAACCTTATCAGCATTTGAGAAATAAAAAACTTTTTGGGAGGCGGGAGGTGTAAAAAATCCAACTAGCCTTTTTGGTCTAAAAAAACTCACCTTCAAAAATGTTAAAACTTGATGATTTTTAACAACGAAATAGGGTTTAGGGGTTGGGCCCAAAGGGTTCAAGGGAGGATAATGGGTTTACATGGAAGCGGAGAACTTGAGAGACGTAATAAACTTTCCCAAATTGAAAAAGAAGAAGAAGCCGAAAACCGTTTAAAATTACATTTGTTTTTATATAGGGCGAAAGTTTGGAATTTGTAAAAAAACAGATTAAAAATTTAAAAGTAAAAAAAAATTTTTTTTTATTTTAAAAAAGCATGTCAGTTCGGGTTTTATCCAAATGGCCTACAGGGGCCGCCAAGAGAAGAGATATAGAAAGCCCTAACATAAAAACCTCAAAATTAACCAACATTAAAACAAATAAAAACAAAAACTAAAAGAAAGCCCCTTTTTCCCAAAATACAGAAAAAACCCAAACAAGGGTTTTTTCTGCTCCCTTTAATGCTGTTACATATGTTAAAAAGGAGCATAAAACTTTAAGTGCTCTATCACCAGAACGAGTGGGTCCCCCTTGCAACGGGCTTTGGCGCACCCGGGGCTTTACCTCGGGAAATTTTGGGCTTTAGCCCCGGGCCTTGTTCATTAGCTGAGTCCCTGCCAGCAAAAAAAAAAACTAAACTCCAAAAGACAAAAGCAGGGTTTAAAACTAAAACAGCTAAACTTATTTCCTTAAAGGCGATAATAAAAAAACCCGCTACTGACTCAAAAAACAGGGAATGAAAAATTTAAAATCGTTTACAGCCGATTTTGATGACTACAAAAACAAAAGTTTGATCTTCAAAGAAAGGCAAAGGACAATTTTTTTCTCAACAGCCAAAGGGCCGAGCAAAAAAAAAGGGAAAAGCTTAAAAAAAGAACGAAAATTAAAATCTGTTCTAAAAAAGCCACATAACAACATCGAAGGGTGTTTTATACTTTAGTTTATGAGTCCAAGCCCAAAAAGACCGTTTAATTTTAATTTTGAATTTTAAACCGTTGGATTTTTTTAATTTAAATAAATATGTTGGGTTAGAAAAAAGACAGCTGGGTAAAATATGAAGGGCCCCGATGAAATTTTTTGGGGGGGGGGGGGGGGGGGGGGAAGGGAATTGGGGTTGGGGAAAGCGGGGGATCAAAAGCACCCGAAAAAGATATTTTTTAGAAGTCATTACCCAAAAAAACGTTTCAGGCAAGTTTGTTCAGGGTATTTCTCAAGTTCCGGCAAACTAACAAAAACCCCCCAGTTAAAGTAATGTTTGCCGTTTTAATCGCCCTTTAACAATAAAGAAAAAATCTAGAAGTCTGGGGCTTCCAAAAAACAGCAAAACAAAACTTTCTCATAATGAAAATTTAAAACCCCCTTTGGGGGAAAGAACTGCTTACACAGTTGACCCCTTGGGCCCCTGAAGGGAAACTAAAATGAGGGCTCTGGTTTTCAGAGGGGGGAAGTCCTTTGAGATTAAATTTAAAAAAAGGGTAATATGCACCGATTGTAGGGGGAAGGGCTTACATTCCGCTAAACCCCGGGGGTTTTGGTTTTTAAAAGAGCAGTTTTTTAAAAAATAAAAATTTAGAAAACAAAAAATTTTATGTGGTGCGTTTTTTGCAATGTGCATCAGTCCGCGAACACGCAAGAAAGAGTTTACCCAACTATCGGGAATACCCAAAGATCTTAAAATTTTCCCAAAGGAATATCCTTTTTGTTAGTGAAAACCAAATTGATCAGTTTGGGAAAAACAAAACAAACCCCCAAAACGGGGGAAGTAAAACACATGGGGTGAGGGAAAAAAATTTGGGGCCAAATTTAAAATTCCCAAGGGAAAATCCCCAAAAATAGGCGAACCCCGCCAAAAGTCAAAGTGGACTTACTCCTAATGTTTTTTTGGGCCGCAGGGCTGCCCCATTACACATTGAACCACAATGAGGGAGATTATACGCAACTTTCAAAAACATGAACATAAACAAGAATTTTGTAAAAAATGTTTAAAAAAGAAATTCCCCAAACCCCTCAAGCCGCGCTTGAACAAATAAAACATTGTAAAAAAGTTCTGTGACTGTAAACAGAACTAACCACGCCCCCCCCAGGAATAAAAATTAGTTTTTTAAAAACTGGGAAAAGGGGTTTCAAACAAGTCCATACGTATTTACCCCAGACTTCGATCCCTTTTTTGTTCCTTATGAAGGGGCCCGCACCCAAAAAATTTGAAAAACAGTCCTTTAAAATTAAAAACATCCCAATTTTTCATTTTCCTTTATTTTGTTAGGTCGGGTGGCCCTTTTATTCAAGCCCCAAAATAATTTGAGGACCAAAGCTGCAGAAACATTCCCTTAAAAAAGCATGCAGGGAAGTGCGTAACGCCTGTTTTTTAATAATCAAACTTAAACTGAAATCATAAGGGGGCCCCGAAGCCAACAAAATATGAAATCACCCCCGCATTGTTTTGGGTTTCGGTTTTGGGGCTAACGCCCCCAAAGGGGTTAAAAACCCCCCAGTAAGAGACCATATCCAATTTTTGGGAAGTTTAGAGGTCCCCCGCACAGAAAAGCAATCTTTCCCAAATAAAGTTTGATCCAAAAAACCTGGAAGCTGCCTGTAATTTTTTCACAACTTGCGAGGTTATGACTCTCACCTTTTAAGCAAGCAGTAACCCCCCCCCCTTCAGGGTAGCAGCATTGCACAGTCATCCCGAAAAGTACATGTGTTTTTTACTTTAAAAACCCTGTCTTTCAACCACTCTATGCAACACATGATGGGGGCTTTTTTTAGAGGCACTGGCTATGTCCTTAAAATCCCCTTTTCCCAATAACCCGGGAAAAAAATTTTTGCCCCCAAATCTTGTTAAAAAGGGGTTTTACCCCTTTTGGAAAACAAAGAACAAATTTTGGAAAAAGGTTTTTGAACGAAGGATACCCCTCGGGCCCAAACCAGGCGGGGTTTTTTTTCCAAAAACTTAAAAGGGGAAAGGGAAAAACAGCGACCCCCGGGGGGGGTCCAGGGGGGGGTAAAGGGGAAAACCCCCCGGGAAGAAATTTTTAAATTTGTAAAAAACCGGGTTTGGGAGACTAAACATGACTCCTACTTGATGGGTTTATACATGTTTGTTGCGGACTTTTTTGAAAATTTTAGAAAGACCCAAGAAACATTAAAAGCCTGGAAACCCCGCATTATATTTCTGCGGGCCCGGGGGGGAGCTGGGGAAAAGCTTTTAAAGTTTATGGTTTCAGATTGATTTATTGCTGACCTCCCCAAAGATTTAATGATGAAAACCCGGGTTTTTCGTGGAGGAATTTTGTATGGCGTCACATCATTATGTAAAAACAAACAACCCCCTACTTTGGACATTATGATCCCCTAAAAGGTCTAACTACTTTTGTATTTAGATGCAAACAATCTGTATGGATTTTGGGCAATGGGGGCAATCACTTCCAAATTTGCAACTTTAAAAGTACACAGGGTGACCGAATAATTTCAAAAGGCATTAAAGTGGTTGGGATTTAACGCCTGATCAACCAAACGTGGTTTCATTCAGAAGTTGAATTTTGAATATCCCCCATGAAATCCAGACCTGCATAAAAGAAATAACCATTAGCACAAAAGCCTAAAGAAGGGTCCAAGAGAACCACCCCAAACTTTTTTCCCAATCTTCGGGCAAAAAAAATTATGTTCCCGCCATTACAGACTTTTTTCAATTTTTTTAAGACATGGGTTTTAAGTTGACCCGCAGTTCAAAAACTTTAAATTGGGTTTTAAACAAGAACAGTTCATGAAACCATAAAATTTATGAAGAAAACTGATCTCAGAACCCAAACCACAGATGCTTTGAAAAAGACTTTTTCAAGTTGATTGAACAACAGCCCGTTTTGGAAAACATGGAAATCTGCAAAAGCGCAAAGATGGGCAGATTTGGGCCCCCAAAAAGAAAGAAGCAATTAAGGGGACTTCAAAACCTAATATCCCGGACTTCAAAAATTTCATGATCAGCTTTTTGGGATAATGATGAAAAAAAAGAAAAATCAAAATTTGACAAACCTGTTTTATTGGGGTTTTCTGTTTTTTGAATTTTCAAAGCTTTTGATGTTTTGAGTTTTTTTATGACTACTTTAAGCCCCCGTATCCTGAATTTCCCGAGAAATTTACAAAAGATACAGACAGTTTTGTTATAGATTCCCACTGAAACAAACTAAAGGGCATGGGAAAAACCCAAAATAGCAAAGGGGGATGCGGGGGGGTTTCGACACCCCTGATTACCCTAAAATTCGCCCCTTTTCATTCATCCGATAATAAGAAGGGTTTTTGGAAAGATTAAGGATGGGAATTTACTGGAAAAGGGAATCAAGGGGTAGTGGGGGTTTAAAGGGCAAAAATGTCCCGTATTTCCCAGCCAGGGGGAAAATCCAATTTTAAAAAAGCAAAGGGAATATCTCCCCCCCAGTGTTGGCAGTCAAACATATCACATGACAAAATACAAAGAAGCATTGTTTTGGCAAAAAGACTTTTTCATCAAACAAAAGAAAACCTCGATCTAATCAAAATGAGAAACAACACAACATTGTAACAAAGAATCTTTGACAAAACAAACACAAAACGTGTGTTTGTTTAAACCAGAAATTTTCCCCTATGCAATTTGGGGGCTGGAGAAACCTAAATTAATTAAAACGGAAATGTGGGGGTGGGGGATTTTTTGCAGTTTTTTCCTTCACAAAAGATCTTTTAGGGGCGGCTTTTTGTTTTTGGGCAGTTTTTCGTAATTTAAAAAACCCCGGCGGTTTTCCCTTTTTTCCCAAATTTTTTTTATTTCGTACGGGTCCCAAAACTCCAAACTGGATCTGTTGCCCCCGATTTCGGTGTCCCCTTTTGCTTTCCCCCCGGGAAATAAAGGTCCTTACTTTTCCCAAAACCCAAAGGTAATAGTTTTTCTGTTGTACGGAGTCTCCTTCCCGCAACATTTATTGTTTTTCTTTTTATTGCTTTTACTGGCTTTACCCCTTTTAAAATTTTTCCTTATTCATTGGGGCCCAAAATGAGGGCAAACTTTTTAAAAACCCCTTTTGTTTGCGGAATTGCCAATCAGCTCTCCTGTGATACTGGTAGGAAAAAAATCTTTCAGCTAACTGTTTGTTTTTAAAAATTTTTAACTAAAGCCTGTGATCGTGAACTCCGGAATGCCCTCTTCAAAGGAAATCATTTTTAACAATAATTGATTTACTTGGGCCTTTTAAAATTCCCTTTTTCCCAACAACTTGAATCAAACGAGGGGAATTTGCGGGCCTCGTTGGTAAAATCAGCCCGTATGGCGACAGCAACACAGAAGCCCCCTTTTTGTTTTAAAGGTTCCGCAAACTTTGTAAACTTGAAACATGTCAATGAAATGTGAGTGCGTACTTAAATCTTTTTTCGTCCCAAACCTATCAGAGGGGGAAATATAGAAGTCCCTTTGATTGGGGGTCTTTGGGGGTTGTTTTTGACAAAGTGTGGTCTCTGTTTCGTCCAGGCGCCGGGAAAAAAAATTTGCCCAAAACGCTTGTTTAGATTAACCCCTTCTTTTTCTGTTTGTTCACTGACTCCCCGCCCCTTGGGTTACTTTTTTATTGCTTTTTGGGGTACCCCTTTCCCAAAATCCTTTGGGGGAATAATAATTTTTTTTCATTTTTATTCACCCAAAATTATGGGGCCCAAAAAAAAACACCAAAGGCCTACCAACGACAATAAACCCGATTTCTTGCATCTTTTTTTTTTCTGATGGTTTTAAAAAAGGGGCACGAATTTGGGGGGGGCAATCCTGGATTGGTTTTCCCGTTACTAGATAAATTGGTTTTAAAAACGCTTGGTCAACATCTTTTAAATTGTAAGCTGCATGCCCCTTTTTTTTTAGTGTTTTATTAAAAAAAATCTAACCCGCTTTTAAGGGGCTTTCCCGCTTTTTTTCATTTTTTTGGCCCCACCCTTTTTTGCAATTCTTGCTAAAAAAATTCCCCCCCTTTTCCAAAAATTTTTTCTTTTTTTTTTTAATTTTTTCTTTTTTCTTCTCGCCGTTCCATTTTCCCGCATTTAACTTTAAATTTTGCGGAAATTTAAACCC
>JAFLJL010017702.1:0-49150 GCA_018398815.1 Conus ventricosus | reverse complement strand
CGAGACCCCAACCCATCTCGTAAAAATTTGTGACCCAGTTTACTCTTTCAGAGGTTCCTGTAGCAGAATCCAACCAACTTGAAGGGTTTTTTTTCCCACTTAACTTTTTTCCCAAAATGCATTCAACACCATTTATTTCTAAGTTTTGAAGCCATTTGAAGCAAAGGGTTTTTCGCTGATGAAAGATAGAAGCCCATCTCTTTGGTTTGTGCGGGATTTTTCCCCCAGATTGTGTTTAAATTCCTAAAAATAGTTTTTTTTAAATTTTCGCAAATTGTGGCAGTTAATCGGGTTTCAGAACCTATAAAAATGAAAGGGTTTAACAGGATTCCAAATCAGTGTTAAAAAAATCCGATTTGTTGTTAACTTTTGTTGGAAAATTAAGGGGGGACAGTTTCCCGGGGCCCCGGGCTTTGCATGACCTTTGCGAGGGTTTTTTTTTTGCTTTTTTCTAGTTGGTGTTTTGTTTAATAGGAAACGACGTTTTCCCTTTTACAAACCCGTTAAGGTGTGTAAAAACTTGGAGCCAATAAGAAAAAAAAAAGGATGGAAATGCGGTCGGTGTAAAAACAGCTTTTAAAAGGGAAAAAAAAATTCTGCACAGTCTATGTCCGAAAACCAATCGGTCAGTTTGGTACAACTTATAAAATATACTTTTCTGAAATGAAAAAAATACGGGCACCGAAAAGGAAGAAATTTCAAAAGGGAAAATTACAAAAAGGGATATGTGACGAATTTTTTACGTGGGTGGGGAAAAATTTTTTCATGCAACTGGGTTACCGGAAGGTAGTTGCCCCAAAAGGGCCGGGTTTGGACGGGTTCAGCGGGATGCTGCCCACCTGTGCACGTTAAAAGCCGGGTGATTTTGGAAAGGTTGGGCAGTCTCTGCAGTGTTGGGCCCAACACAACACCACAGAACCCGAAGAGGGCCCAAATTTTTTTTTGGGGTGGCAGTCAGGTATTTTTCCCACAATGTTTTTTTATTAGAAAACCGAAACCTTTTTCCCCGGGTTTAGGAGGGGACTGAAATTTCCTCACGCACTTGTAAAGGGTTTTGTTTTTTTAAAAAAAGTATTTTTTTTGGTTCCGGGTTTCCTATACTTGAAAAGGGTTTAACAAAGAAAAATGTTTGTCGAAAAACAAAGATGAAGTAAAGTTTTAAAAGGGAAGTGGTTTTCAAAAAAAAAAAAAATTTTTTTTATTCGTACTTAACTATTTATAAAATTCTTTTGGGGAAAAAAAAGGTTAATTTTTTCCAAGGTGGTTAGCTGGATTTTGGGGGAAAAAGGGGGATTTTTGTTGCTAGGGGGAAAATAAGACCCAGAGTGGGGCGACAGAGTTTTTTAATATATTGGTATATATGGTTGTTTTTTCATTTTGTTGAATGGTTTTTAAAACTCACTCTTGATAAAAATATAAATATGTGTTTGGAAAAAAGAGTGTTTTTGGAAAAATTTTTCCCCTTTGGCACGTATTGAAGTAGATAATTTTTTCGAAAAGAAACCTTTAAAAACGGGTGAAAAAATAAATGAAATGAACATTCTTTCGTTTACAAAAAAAGGAAATGAACTTGTGTCTTTTCTTTATAGTTTGATGAAAAGAAAATCATTAATTCGGGTTTTAATAAATTTGGTTTTCATGGTTTTTTGAAAGGGTCTGGGGGAAAATTTTTTCCCCCAAATTTGGAAAAAAAAAATTTCCCTGAAAGGTTTTTTGGGAAAACCCCTTTTCCCTTGTTTTGTGTTGTGTTTCCCGGGAAAGGGGATGTTGTATAGTGTTTTAAATTCCCGGAAAAGGGGAATTTTAGTGTTTATTTTTCCGGGAAAGGGAATGTTATATTGTTTATGTTTCCCGGAATGGGAATTTTTTAAAGTGTTATAAATTGGGAAAAAGGGGAAATTTTGTAATGTTGAAGAAAAAATTATGCTGATGTTTGTCCAAGTTGTAGTGGAATATGATGGTTTAAAGGAATAAAAATGTAGTCGTGATTGTTAAGGGAATATTACCCATAAAAATAAAGGGGGTATTTTAATCATTTCCCAACGGGAAAAAGGGATTTGTAAAACCCACAAGGGGTTTGTCGTTTATAAAATGCACCCGGGTCTTTTGAAAAACCTAAAAAGGGTTTTTTGGGAAAAAAGGGGCAAATTTAAAACTGAGGTCTTTGGGGGACTTGGGAACTTTGGGAGAAAACAGAATTACCATTTTCGTATGAAAGGGGGGGCCTTGTTTGATAATGTTTTGGGAAAGGGGGATAAAGGGGGGGAAAAAAATTTTAATCCCCATTTTCGAAAAAGGGCCGTGGGGGGCAAATAGTTTTTCATATTGCATTTTCGGGTTTGTTACATGGAAGAAAGGAGTTAAAAGGTGGGGTTTGGGGGGGACTTGTTTGTCTCTGTTTTCTTGAAACCCCCTGTGTGACAGTTTGTTATTCTTTTTTTCTTTGTTTCCTTGCCCACCCTTTCTTTTACCCCCCCGATAACCCCCTTTGGGGAAAAAGAGCATGGTTTTCCCCTTTAAACCCAATTTTTTAAATTTTATTTCTAGCGGAATCTGTCAGCATCTTTTTCGGGGTTTGTTCAGCAGAGTCGGGGAAAACCCTTTCAACGGTACCCCCTTTGAAAAAAATCAAATCCCCTTTGTAAAAAAAAAGAAAATAAAAAAAAAAACAAAACAAAAAAAAAAAAAAACAAAAAGACTTATGTAAACGGGGACCCTGTGCTTTCTGGCCCGGGGTTTAATTTTCAACAGCAAATCTTTTGGGGGAAAAAAAAAAAGGTTTAACATGATTAAAGCTACGAAACACGCCCCTCGTTTTCGCCTCTCGGACAAAAAAGGATAAAAAATCAGGTTATCTCTAAACTTTCAATGATTTTACTCGTAAATTTCCCTCGAAGTGCTTTAAAACAATTTAAAAAATAAATCAAAATTAAACATGAAAACGTTCTTGAAAGATTTTTTCCCTTTCAAATGAAAGGAACGTTATCAATTTTTTAAATTCCTCCCGGGTGAAACGAAAAGGGTTTAAAATTTCCCCCCGAAGGGTTTACTCCAGGTTTTTTCCTGTTTTTGAAAATTTTTAAAACTCCCTGGGATTTAAAACCCTGGGAAAAAAAAAAAAAAACCGAACTCCCTCGGTTTTTTCCATTTTTGACCCGGGGGAGTTTTTTAATTAAGGGAATCCCCCCCCCAATACCCCCCCACCCCCCCCCCCCCCCCACTCCCCGCACCTCGCTACCACCCATGCGCCAAATAAATTTTCAAATGTGTGTGTGTGTTTTGTGTGTGTGTTTTGTTGTTTGTGTGGTTTTTGTGTGTGATGTTTTGGTGTTTTGTGTGTGTGGGGTGGTTTTTTTAACATAATTTGCCAGATAAAACTTGTAGGTGGGGAAAATTTTTTTCCTTTCGATATTATTGGTTTTGGGAATTAGGACGGGGGCCCCCTGAATTATATTGAAAAATGTGTGTTTTTCTGTTTGACGGGGCCGCCTCATTTTTTTGTTTGGGCACAAGCACATCACCACACCCTGTAAACGATTTCCCCTTGAAAACTTCTCAGATCGGCCCCAAGCCCCACCCTCTTGTACAAATTTTTACAATAACGCCCAAAACACACAAATTTCAAATCTACCCAAACCCTGTTTTTTCCCTTCCCTTCTCTCCCGAGTAGCGAGTAAATTTAAAACCCAAATTTTACGTCCAGGGTCGCGACTACCGTCATTCTCCCCCCCCGCCCTTTTTCCCCCCTCCCCCCCCCCCCCCCTCACCCCCAAATTTTGGAGAAATGACACAATAAAAATTTTGATTTTTTTTTCCCATTTTACACCTTTTTGAGAAAAATTGGCCTACATTTAAAGGGGGGACTTTTTAAATTTGTCCCAAAAATTCCATCAGAGAAGAGGGGAAGGGAGAAAAGGAAGAGAGGGAGGGGAGAGGAGGGGGAAAAGAGAGAGAGAGGGGGGAGAGAGAGAAGAGAAAAGGAGAGAGGAGAAAAGAGAACGCCAAATACTAAAGGTCTGTATTTCTCCCAAAAAGGGAAATAAAACCCAAATTAAATCATGTATATACAACTTTGCAACAAATTATATAAAAAAAGGGCAAAAAAAAATATCTTTACTTTCATAGTGAGCACATGAAAAGAAAAACGGGTTTTCCCCTTTCTCAATGTTGATGTTTCATAAATTTTTAAAACCCTTTTCCCCTTTACTTATAGAAAGCATCTGGGAATAGGGGGGATGGGGAGCCCATCTTAGTCTTTTGGTCAGTTTTCCCCCCCCCCCCCCCCCCCCCCCTTTTAAAAAGGGAACCCCCGTAGTCAGAAAAACGTGTACACTTTAACCCCCCCGGGGGGTTTTTAAAAAATGTAAAAACCGGGACCCCCTTAGTGGGCAGGGATTTAAAATTTTAAAACTTGGTTTAAATTCCCCTGGGATTTAAACCCGTACAAACCTTTCGGGGGGCCCATTCGTTACAGGGTGGGATTTAAAGCTGATATGTGAACAGAAGGGACCCCCCCCCCCCCCTTAAAATTTTTCAAGAATTTTTGAGATTTGGGTACAAAAAAAAAATTTTTGAACATTTTGAATTTTACGGGATTTGAGTTTTTTTGGACAGGGTGGGGGTCATTTTTTAAAAACCTCCCGGGGATTTAAAAATTTTAAATTATAAACCCGTTTAAAACCCCGGGGAGTTAAACCTTTGGGGATTTTAAAAAACTTTTGTTACACCGGAAAACTTTTTCTGGGGGGCAGCCCCATGTACAGAAAAAACAAGTCATTGTTACTAACTTTTTCTTGCAAGGGGAAAAATTTCCAGCTTCATTTCGAAAAAAACTTCATTTTTCAAGAAACATTTTGAATCAAAAACCTCTCTCAATAATTTTGTATGTTTTTAAAAACCCAAAGGGTTCCCAGACCCAATAAAGGTGCATAATAAACATTATGCTATAAATTCAATGCAATGCAGCAGGGTGGTAAATTTAAAAAACTTGCAAACGGGTTGGGCAATGAGACGTTGCCTGGACCCTGTACTTGATACTGCTCCACGTATATCATCGATCTTCAGAACCCCCATAAAAAGCACACTAAAAAATTATTCCAACAAAAACCGTTTTTTCTTACCCTAAAATAGGGTTCTTGTTATTTGTTTATTTATTTTTTTGGGAATGGGGCTTTGGCCTTTAATTCTTTCAAGAACTGAAAAAATAGCTAGCTTTCTGGCCCTAAAAAAGTCCCCCCGGGCGGGGGTTTACTTTCACCCACCTCTTTTGAGCTGTTCTTAAAATTTGTTTTTAAATCAGGATACATACAACATCTTTTGGTACCATTTGAATTAACAGGCATCTTTTTTGGCAACAGGTGTTTTTAAAAGGAATTCATGACAGTAAATTCTGTTTTAATAAAGTTTCCCGTCACAGGGAAATTTTCCTTGTTGAAAATCAGTTTAATCTAGGTGTGGTCAAAAGGAGGAGAAAAAACTTTCCCGCTGGTTTTCCTTGTTAAAATTACCCCCCTTTGCCAAAGTACTCAAAAAAGTGAAAGATGGAAACTGTGGGAAATAGGTTAATTTGGAAAGACTACAAAACCCTTTAGTTTTCTTTCCCCGTTGGCGGGGGGTTTCGGAGATAACGCTTGCTGACGGCCCCGGTTTCTCCTCTCTCTCCCTCTCTCTCTCTCTCTCTCCTTACTCTCTCTCCTCTCCCCCTCTACTCCATTTCTCTCTCTTCCTCTCTTTTCCTTTGCGTGCATGCTTTTTCAGGGGCATTTTCAAAGAGTTTTTTTTTTTTTTTAAAATTAAAATTTGTTGTTAATTTCCCAAATTTGTCAAGTCACTGTCCCCCAAAAAAAGAAAGTAAAAATGTTTTTAAACTTTTGATTGTTCCGGTATGAAGTTGTTGTGTTGTGCATTTTTGTTTTGTGTGTGTGGGGTGGGTGTGTGTGTGTGTGTGTGAGTGGTGTGGTGTGTGTGTGTTTGTGTGCGCCGTGCGTCCCGGGTGTGTGTGTGTGTGTGTGTGGTGGGTTGTGTGTTTTTGTGTGTGTTGTTGTTGTGGGATGAGAGAGAGGGAGAAAAGAGAGAGAGGAGAGAGAGAGCGTCTTTGTTTTGCTTGGGGGGTTTTGTTTCCCGGAGCCCCGGAATGTTTTGTAAAGCGGCCCCGGCCCCGGCGCGAGGTGGTTTGTGTGTGTGTGTTTGTGTGTGGGGGGGTTTTGTGTGTGTGTGGTTGTTTTGTGTGTGTGTGTGTGTGGGGTGTGTGGGTGCCCCCGGGGGCCGCGTGAAATGCGCGTGCGGGGAGTTTTGGGTTTGGTTGTGCGTGTGTGTTTTTCCCGTGTATGGTTTTAGGGTTTTTTTGGGTGAGTGCGTGCGTGTGTGTGTGTGTGTGTGTGTGTGTGTGGGGGTGTGTGGGGTGTTGGGTTTGGTTGTGTGTGTGGGTGTTTTGTGTTTGTTTCTGTGGGCGTTTTTACATGGGTTTTTGTGTGTGTTGTGTGTGTGTTTTCGTGTGTGTGTGTGTGTGTGTGTGTGTGTGTGTGTTTTGTGTGGGGGTGTGGGTGTGGTGTGGTGCGTGGGTGCGTGCGTTCTTTCGTTTTTCAAAATTGCTAATTTCAGATATATAATTAAATCGCATTTCTAAAATGCCCTTTGGGAAAATTTAATATATATAGACAGTTTTGAAGGGTTATGAAAAGAGACTTTTAATTAGGGTGGGTTAAAGGGGGAACATTATTATTGAACTGAGTGCTCCATATTTTAAATGCCAAAAAAAACCCCAAAATACTCACTTTTTTTTTCCCAAAAAAGCCTTTTTGATCCTTTCTATAAAGCTATTTTGGGAGGGTAACGCACACTCTCATTTGCAGACATCAAACACAAACAAAAGCAAACCCAACTAAATCGCGCGCTTTCTACCCCAAATTCATTCAAAGGAGGACAAAAAAAAAACAAAAATTTCATTTTGGCTAGTGCCCCTTAAAACCAAAAAAGTAACAAAGAATTACAATAAATAAAACCATCACCTTTTTTTCCATTTTTTTTGTTTTAAATTGTTATGCCCATTTTTATGTAAACGTTTCCATTGATTTTCCCCACTGCTATAAACTTCCCAAAAACCCCCTTTTTTTCTGTTTTTTTTTTTTGTACTGAATAATACTGGTTTTTAAATTTAAATTTTTTTTTAAAAGCCCCCCAGTTGCTGGGGGTAGGTTAATTAAAACGGGTTGGACGCGGGGGGTTTTTGGGAAAAAGATCCCCCAAATTCCTAAAGTTTTTTTGGAACAGAATTTGTGAATGTAGTTTACTTTCACCCTGAAAAACGGGGTTGAAACTGACGTTGCAACAAACCACAGCCCCCAAAAACCAGAGAAGGGGGGAGGGGGGTTTTAAGATGAAAAATTTAAAAGAAAAAATTTTTAAAGGGGTAAATGATTTGAAAAACGACAATTCCAGCTGAAAAACCGGAACTCATTTTAACTTTTAGCAGCAGAGTTGGGGACTTCACAAAAAAGGAAAGAAGAAAAAAAACAATGGGGGGGCAGAAAAGGAAGAAAGGTTAATCCCGATGTTTGGCTTGTTAACGCACGTCGGGAAAAAAATAAATTTAATTAAAAGAAGAGGGTCCGAAAAAAAAAAAAATTTTTTTTGAAATTTCTCAAAAATTTTTTTAATGAGAAGTAAGGTTTCCGAGAGTTAAAAAAAACACAAATACAATTTGGGAAAACGGGAGAATGGGAGCACGGTTTTTAAAAAATTTTGGATGCCAAAAGTAGCCCTATAAAATCACAAAAATACAAAATTGATGCAAACATTAAAAAGAACTCTAAAAACATTTAAAAAAGAAGGAGGACTAAACATCCCCTACCAAAAAAACCTATGAAAAAATGGGCAAATTACCCAAAAAAAAAATTTCCAAAGGGAGCTTAATTTTTGGGAGTAAGAAGGGAGAAATGTTAATAATGCGGGAGGTCGAAACCAAAGACAGGTAAATACCCCAAAATATTGAGAAGAAAAACAGTAAGAAGAGCAAAAAAACCTTTCAAAAGTTCACTGAATGTTTTTTCCCGTAAAACGGGTGGGGGACAAAAACAAAGACAAAAGCTGGCACAATTTAAAAAATTAAACGAAAAGGGAAAATAAAGAAATTACAAGACAAAGAATACAATGAAACAAAATAGAAAAGAAGAAATTCGGGAGAAAAATTTTCACCCAAGGGAAATCAAATCAATTTGTTCCCCAAGCCCGGGAAAAAAAAAGGATACAAACCTAATCATTTTTTACAATAATCCCCCCCAATGTCCCAAAATTAAAAATTTGCAATACCGAAAAATTTCAAAAATATATTATTTTTTTTCTTTTTTCAAATTTTTTGATGGGGGCTACAGTTTACCAAAAAAGGTTCAAAAAAACCGGGGCCCCCCACATTTTCAGACACCGCATTTCCCATACAGTCACTCTCTATCTCTCCCCTCTCTCTCTCTTTTCCCCTCTCTCTCCCCTCCCCTTCTCTCTCTTCTTTTCTCCCCTCTCTCCCCTCTCCCCCTCTCTCTCACACACAAAACACACCACCACACACACACACACACACCCCACACACAACACACACACACACAGCAGGGTTAACTCCTTTTCCCGTGGATCAATTTCATTCATTCAAAGTAAACAAAAGGAAAAACAAAAATTCTTTTTTTCTGTCCCTCCCTTTACCAAACAAACAAACAATTCCACAAACCCAATCATAAATCACATATAATACGCATTTTGTCTATTGTTCATGTTCTTTTAAACATGTGAACGGGCCCAAATTCACTTTTCCCCCATGTAAAAATTGCAATCACTTTTCCATTTTTCTTTTAAACCCTTTCCAAATTTCTTTTCTTTTGTTGTTTTTTGTATAAATTTTGTTGGATAAAAAAATTTTTTTCTTTGTCAATTTCCCAAAAAATTGCAGGAGGCATTTTTAAACCCTCGGGTTTGGGGACGCTTTTTTTTTCGGGAAAGAAATCTCAAGTCCAAATTTTAGTTTTGGGGGAACTTGTTTTTTTTTTTTAGACATTATAAAAAAAATCATGGTTAAAATCATCTCACAGTTTCCCGTAGCTTTAAATTTTTAAAATTTAAAAATTCGGGGATACGTTGGAAGCAAAGAAAAAATTTTTTTCCCAAAAAATTGTTTTTAAAAAAAAACATATTTTTTTTTAAATAATGAAGGCCGTTTCAAAAAAATTTTTCCTAAATTAAACAGTCTCTTTCCCATTTACTTTTTTTTTGTAACCACATAGACTTTTTCATTCAACTTATGAATAATTTGCTTTTTGTCTTTAAATGTATTTACAAACCCCCATTTTTGGCAACTTACTCATAGGGAATCAAAAAAAACAAAAAACCCCAAAATTTCCCTTAAAAAACTTTGCCTGTGCCAAATCGCGGACCATTCTCGGTCACTGAGAAAATAACTTTTCCCCCTTTTTTAGTCCCAAATTTTGAAAAATATCTGCCCAACTTACCCAAGTAAATCGACCTATTTTTTGGGTCTGGCAGCCCCGGGGCAAACCATACAGACCCGGAAAACACCCTTTCCCCTAAAAAACAGTGACTTTTTCTCACTCAACACGTGCCTCGCTTTTCCAACCAAAAAAAATTTTAAGGGATTTAAAAACATTTCCCTAAAATTTTATCGTCTAATTTTATTTCCAAATCAAACATTTTTCTTTCTTTTTAATCCCCACCTGTTTTCCTAAACACAAAATATCTCTTGTCATGACGGGTAACAAAAAGAAATTTTTTGGAAAAGGGCAAATTTGTTTTCATAAAATTTCCCAAAAAAATTTGGGCTGTGCATTTGTATGCTTTTGACAGGCACACGGGAATGTGTGTTTTTTTTCACAATGCATCTTATTTTAAAATGACATCCCCCAAAAAAAAAGGGTTTTTAACTGTTTGTGAAATTTGTTGTCCCCGCACTCCTGAAAGGTTTAAAAGGGGTTTAAAAAATTCAAATTTGGGAAAGCCCAAAGCTTTGCGTGTGTTTTTTTTCCACACAGCGGTTTTCCCTTCCCCAAAGCGCCTGGAAACCCAGTGGAACTTTTCCCCCAAAACCCTGGAGTGCCTTGAACCCCATCTTTTCCTGCAACTTTGATCGGGGAATGTGATTCACCCCCAGGATGGGGGGCCCGCTGCACCCATGACCCTTGTGCACGGGGTGGATTTTTGGGGAGGGGGGGCTGTTATTTTTGGGGTCAGCCATCAGAAAAAACGGACTTACCATAAAGGCCGGGAGCAAGGGGTGCAGGTCAGGGGGGGGATCCCCGGGGCCGTTTAAACACGAAATCAGGATGGATCCCGTGTTGGATTTGGGCCTGGGGGCCGTCAAAAGTCTTTGAGTCTTGTTGGGGGGCCCTTCGTTTCCCCCCAAGTTCTCAACTTATTAAGAAGTTCTGATAATTCAGCTTTGCTTGTTTCTGTTTGTTATATCCAAAACCCCCCCCCCCCCCCAATCTCCATCTCCATGCCACCCACCTTCCAATCTTTTCTACGCTTCTAATTCGCTGGTCAGGGCAGTCAATCACATACCTGTCCCCCTCTGTCCCGTCCAATTTCCCCCTTTTCTTAAAGTCGCCCGCCTGCCCGTCTCCTGTCTGTCTGCCTGTCTGTCTGCCCCGTCCTGTTTTGTCTGTCTGTCGTCCTGTCTGCTGTCTTCTCCCCTTCCCCTCTCTCTCTCTCTCTCTCCACACACACACACCACACCCAAACACACACACACACACACCCCACACAAACAAAACCCCACACACCCCACACACACACACACACGCACGCCGCATTCACGCACGCACGCACGCACACAAAGCAACCCAAAACACACACACACACCCCCCACACACAAAAAACAAAACACCCACACACACACACACACACACACGCACCCCCACCACACACAAACGCCCCAAACCAAAACAAACCCCACAAAACACAAAACACAACCCCCCCACACCCCCCACCAAAAACATACAAAACAAAATACACCACACACACACACCAAAACACACACACACACCAACCCCCACCACACCACCAAAACCCACAACCCCCACGCAAGCACGCGATGCACGCACGCACGCAGGGACCCACCACACACACACACACAACACACACACACACACACACACTCGCGCCGGGGCACGCGCATGCCCCGCACGATGCCCCGCCCCGCAGCAGCACGCACGACCAGGCACCCACACACCACACACACCAAAACACACAAAACAATTTTAAGACAAATAATAAAAAATCTAAGGGTTGCTCTCATAATTTTGGGCACAGAGAATAAAATTTTTCTGCTTTTCCACTTTTTTCTTTCGTGTTTTTCAAAATTAAAGGCTTCTTCATTTGTCGTCAGGTCACCGCGAATTTTTTGAATTTCCCCCCCCGGTCATTACTTTTGTCGGATCATCGGGGTTCTCTAACCCGTGCAAAAAATACCATAAACCTGTCCGTTTGTTTCACTTTTTGTTTCATTGGGGTCATTTCACGGTGTAATACCAAATGAGCATGGTTCTGATGTTTTTTACCCTTTTGTGTCCCCATTTCCATTAATCGAAAAGGTTTTCCCCTTTTTTGTTCTTTTTAATTTTGTTCTTGCCTGTGCGACTTTTGGGACCGATGTTTTAGTTTTGTCCACATACACTTTTTTCTGCCCTTGTTAAAAAATTTTCCCCGTCCCATGTCAATTGTGTGAGTTCATTTTTTTTGATCGAATTTTTTGTAAAGTGATACTGTTTTAGTGACTAGTGCCCGACCCCACGGAAAAAGGCCTGCAATTTGGGGATGGTGATATGAAAAAAAAAAATCTTTTACTGGGGTGGGCCCCTTATTCTTACCCCAAAATATTATTCCCCAAAACTAACAAAAACCGTTCTTTTCGTCACTTTGGCCAATATTGTCACCCCCCCCAGGCTGACACAAAACAGATGAAAAACCCCCCATGACACACCGCTTAAAACACATGCATGCACGCAAGCGGGTGCGCAAATCCCCCAAAAGGGAAAGCACGCAGCAAGCAACGATCGCCACCCAAACACCACACACACCCCACACACCCCAGGGCACACCAACACCACACACACACACACACACACACCACCACACACACACACAAAACCCCACAACACAAAACAAAACCGCCACACACACACCACACACACCCCACCCCACGCACACACACAACCACACACCACACCCCAACCCCACCACACCACACCCACACCCCACACACCACCCCACACCAACACACACTGTCACTGTAAAAGACAGCAGACATAGGAAAATTTTTTATGAGTTTTTTATCCCCCTTTATAAAACCCCCCCTTTCCCTTTTTTCTTTTTAGAGTATGAACGCCACACAACAAAAAACACAGGGCAAAGGAAAAAATGGTCACCAAAAAGAAGGGCTTTTTTTGCATTCACACACGCATTCTCCCCCAACAAAAGGGAGATGAAAACACCAAGTTCTCTACATCCAAAACCCCCACAGGCAGTTTTCCCCCCCCACGGAAAAAAAAACAAAAAAAAAACAAAACAAAAACAAAACCATCCCAAAAGAATCCAACCAAAATAACCCCCAATTTCGCGACCCTCACGCATGGGCCCTTTTTGAAACCTTGCACGCAAAGTGCTGCACATTTACCAAAATAATTTTCCCCTTCCCCCAGGAGGCACACACACACACACCTCCCCACTGAAGGCCAATTTCCAAAAAGGGACAAGGGTGAATAATTACATAACCTGGTAACCCCGGGTGGAAAAATCAAACAAGGTTGATATTCATAAACCCCAGATGCCCCCGATTGCTTTTCCCAAACTGTATTTTTTTATATTTTTTTTTTTTTTTACCCGGTTTTCAAACTAAACTTTCACCCAAAAACTCAAAACCCCCCCCAAAAATCATTCAAAAAACTTAAAATGTTCAAGGGGACCCGAAACCCAATGTTTTCACTTTTAATTTCCCCTTTATTTTAAAAAATCCCCGGGGGTACTTAACACACCAAAAAAAAACAAACTCCCCCCCCCCCCCCCCCCCCCAAAAAAAAAAAAAAAAAAACCCGGCAACAAGTGTTTTTTTCCCAAAATAATCATGTAAACGTCTGTCTCGGTTCCCCGACGGCCCTCCACCAAAGTAAACCGGGCCCCAAAAAAAAAAGACCTGCACGGGGAACGCTTGAGACGAACAGCTGGGGAAAAAATCGTGATGCATCGGGAAAAATCCCGTCCCCTACCTACCGGCACCAAAATACACCACTCACAAATCACAAAGCAGATAGCAAAACCGCAGTGAGCCCTCAAAAAGCTTGCCCACCCCAAAAAAAAGATAGAGTGGGTCGGGGGGGAATTTCAAAAAACTCCGGGACTGCAAAAAAAAGAAGTCGGTTTTTCCCCCACCCGGAAAAGCAAACCCCGCCGGGTTTCCCGGTGTGTCCCCACTAAAGGGAGGGAATGGGAAGGGGGTGACAATGGAGGGGGGAGGGACACGACCCCCCCCCGAGAAAGGGCCCCCCCTCAGGGGTTTGCTTGGGTAGGGAAAAGGGAAAGGGAAAAACGCGGAAACCTGTGAAAAAGGGAAATTTTTCTTACTACCACGAAGAAAAAAGTTATTTGCTGCTTTTACTTTTAAAAAAAAGGTTTTTGGGGTTTTTTTCATTTTTTTAGCATTTCATGTTGACCACTAAAAATTTGGGCCTGAGTTTATAAACGTCACAACCCAAAGTGCGACAGGTATTTGGAAATTTTTAAACCATGATCCCAAACAACCCAAGCCACCTTGACATCAAAATTTTCTCTCACCAAAAAAAATTTTCCCTTTTCACAAATTTTAAAACCCCCCCTTTATTTTTACTTTCCCCTTCCATCAACGGCCCCGAAAATAAAATTTTAACCGGGTTTCCCTTTATAAAAAGGGATTTTCCGTCTGAGTTAAATTTTCCCCCCAAATTTAGTTCCCTTTGAGGCTCCCCAAACACAATGATTCATAAAGGTCTTTTCTCATAATTATTCCAACAACAACCCACCGTTAGGGACTTCCCCCAAAACGGGGCACAGTTAAGGGCCTTTACCTTTAAAAACAAGCCCCAGTAAAAAACAAAAAACATCTCAAGCAAAACCCCAAAAAAATAGAATTTTTAAAACCCGGTCCCTAATTTTCCATGGGGCACAATCATAATCCTACAAATGCATCAGAAATTTTTCAACCTAGGGCAATCACCAATTTCAAAACTCGACAAGGGGGTTTCCCAGCGCTGCTAAACATTGTCCTAAACCCTTTCCTACCCAAAACCACAAAGTTCGGGAAACTTCTTTGAAAACTTTTCGCACCCCCGTGAACCCAAAAAAAAACCCAAAAATTTAAAATAATAAATTTTTAAATTTTTTTTTAAAAATATATATAAATTTTTTATATAAATTTATATGGGGAAAAAAAAAAAAAAAGGGGCAGCAGAGGGGGATCCCGGGGTCATGGGAAACCCGGGGGTGGCCCAACCCCTTTTAAATGTCAGGAGATTTAAGGGGCCCAAAACTTGTTGAAGGGGTTCTCCTTTTAGGCTCTCTGCTTTCCCCGCTCTCCAGAGTTTCTTTCTACTTTAGCATGGGTAAACCAAATTGGGCTTCCGGGGAATAGGGGGGGGGGACGCCGGGGAAAAAACCCAGGACACTGGGGAAAAACCAGAAACCCAAGGGGTTTTGGGCTGGCCCCCCCCCACTTTGCCCTTTAAAAATGTTGGGTTTTCGAAGAATAAAAGGGAAAGAGGGTCCCAGGATTCACCGAAAAAAGGGGGGGGGGAAAAAATGAAAACCTCGGTGCCAACCTTTACGACTGCAAATCCCAAACGGATATGAAAATGGGCCAAATGGAATATCCATTGTTTTGTGGAAAACGTTTCGCTACCACCCGTGGCATGAAAAATCCACCGGGAAAAAAGATTGGGGTGTTTTAAGTTTATCTGAATTTAGCAGCAGCGGGACTGCTTTAGCAGATAAAAAAACGGGCGGAAGACCCAAGGGCCCGGATTTAAACCACGTGCCAAGGACATCCCCGCTGTTGGTTCGGATGAAGGGAAAAATTTTTTCAACAGGCCCCCGATGCCAGGCGCCTGAAACTCAACCTGCCACGAGCAAACGAAAAAGAAGAAATTGGGGGAAAAAAAAAAAAGGGGGAAAAAATGGTGCAAAAATGTCCAAAACTCGATGCCCCTGAAAAAGGGGAAAAACACCCTTGAACACAAAAATTGCCACATATTGGGGGAAAATTGTGATGCCACATGTTTGAGGGAAACCCCATGGGTTAAAAATAACCCCAAAGAGAAAACACCTTCCAAAGAAATCCAGACGCCAAAAAAAGATGGACAAGAAACAGAAATCCCAAAAAAAACAACCTCAAGAAAACAAAATGAAGACCCCACTGCCAGCTGGAAAAAAAAGGCTTTGGAAAAAAATGTGGGGAAAACCTGAAAAAAAAACCCCACGCCCTCAGCAAAAACGGAAATTTCGAGAAAAGAGGAAGAGCAAAAAAAAGAAAAACACAAGAGCGCTTCTTTAGAGACCCCCTTCCCGTTTGCCAGAAAAACGGTTTTGAGACAGCCAAAAAAAACTGGGCCCTAAGTGTGGGAAAAGGGTTCTTGAGGGAGATCTGAGGGAAAAAAAAACCCTGCTCCAGAGAAAGCACCACTCGACCCTTCAAAAGGGCCCGGTGTGGCCCCCCAAAAAAAAAGGGAACAGTTTTTTAAAGGAAGGGCCCCCAAAAAGTTTGGGGGAAAAAAAAAAAAAAGGGGGGTTCCCACAAAGCCCGAGCCAAATCATCACCCGGGGAAAAAAGGGGAATTTCCTTACCACTTTACAAGAAAAGTCCCCCAAGGGCTGGGGTGGGGTCCACAGGTGCGCGATCGGCTTTGGGGAAACCAGAAGATCAGCGGCCAGGGGGGGGGGCCGGGGAAAATGGTGTGTTCATCCCCAAAGAGCAAAAAATCAAGTGACTCACCAGTCAGGCCAATATCATATGAACGTCGAAGGGAAAATCTTCTTCTCTGTCATGGCCCGCAAAAGGGTGAACCCAAGGGACCTGATGGGAAAAAAAGTACTTGGAAATTTGCATCCAGAAAGGTGGGTCCCAGGCGGGGGCTGGCTGTGAAACACGCCCAAAAAGATATGGGGCGCAATCCAAAAAGCAAAAAAAGAAAAGAGAGAAAGGACGAGGGGTGGCTTTATCTGGGAAACCCCCAAAGGTTTTGTGCCCCATGGGGAAGATACAGATTGGGTCTTTGATGTACCATGTGGCCCCAAAAAACATCCGCGACATGTCAAGAAGAAATTCAATGGCTTCTCAAAAGCGGTTCTCACCAAGGAGGGACACAACAGTTGGGGTCAACTTTGGAAGTGGCATTTGCAAAAGGGGTGT
The DNA here is from genome assembly GCA_018398815.1 of Conus ventricosus. NCBI lineage: Eukaryota > Metazoa > Mollusca > Gastropoda > Neogastropoda > Conidae > Conus > Conus ventricosus. The sequence goes on along the minus strand of JAFLJL010017702.1, from coordinate 32,721 downwards.
TTCAATTTCCCCAAAAAACTGTTCGTGCTGGGAAAAGGGAACCATCTTGAAAAACCGCAACAAAAAACGCGAAAAACGGACCTTGGCGATGGATACAAAATGCCTCCTCTCCCAAAGGGCCCTTTATGGATGACCCCTACAGTGATTTCATCCAGAGAAGACGAGGGGCACGTCAAAGTGCTGGAAAAGGCGGACGACATTTTGCCTCACCCAGAATGCAGTTCAAGCCAAAAAAATCACGGAGTCTCTCATGAGGAAAGGAAAGGTGCCCAATCTTTTGGGTTTTTCAGTGTTTCCAACCAGGCCATTCCCAAAAGTACAGAAGAACCCGGCAAGACCCCTTTGGGAAAATGGTAAAAGATTATACGCTGAAAGGGCCCCACAAAAAGCCCAAAAAAACCCCAAACAATGGCGGAAAAAAGGGTTTGGGGACCATTGACCCCTGGGGCTCCCTGGCAAAAACAAGGTCTGGGGTCTGGGATTTTATGCCCGATACCCAAAACTCCTAAGGCCTCTTATTAAAATACGACCTCGCACCAGCAAGTGGAAGGGAATGGGGAAACCAAACATCAACAAGTTCACAAGGAAATGGCCCTTTTGGGCCCCCCCGCTGACTGACATCGCGGGTGTACAGTCGCCAAACAAAAAACCCCAAACAAACCCCGAAAACCCTCCGGGAATACAAAGCAGGGAAGATCAGCCCTTTAAAGCTTCGGAAGACTCAGGAGACAAGGTGGTTGAAGCAATTTAAACCCCAGCTGGGAAAACAGGCAGAAAAAAGGAAAGTTCAAGAGGCGATGGAAATTTTTGCAAAAAAAAAGTCTCAAGATCAGGAAAATAACAGGGGCCCCCAACAAGGAAACCAAAAAGACAAGGAAAGGGGGGACCAAAAAATTTGGGGTCAAAAGGGCCCAAAAGGGAAAAATCAAAAGAGGGCATGATGATTCAGGAATGAGAAAAGAAGAAACCAAAAAAAACTCCAAAAAGCAGTCCCGAGGCCACAAGGGCAATGGGGCAAAAGTGGGGGGAATGCACCCAAAGAAGTCTCACTTGGGGCATTTGGGACAAGGGCCCCCCTCAGGAAACGCTTTATTCCAGATCTGGGATAAGACCTTCTGCCCCCAAATGCAAACCCGGTTTAAGTGGGGGGAAAACAGACGAAACCTGCATTCCCCCCCTGGCCCCTGAAAAAAAACAGTGGAGCAAGTTCTAAGGTCATGTTAAAATAGCCCCCGGCCAAGGGAAAGGGACCCCATGGGAGGCACAACCAAGTGCCCCAAAGAGATTTTTCCCAATTTGTCGGGGCCCTCCCCCACCAAAAAAGGGGGAAAATCAGGACCCAAAAGCACCCGCAAAACAATTTTTTACGGCAGGAGGCAGCAAAAACATGGCCCAAAAACAACAGTGCCCCCGAAACTGCAGGGAAAAGTCCCGCTGGAAGGGGCCCGATGACTGGGGGTGCAAATGGGAGACCTCCCCGAATGGAAAAGTCACCCCGAAATCATCGCAAAGTGGCATGAGACCAGGGCATAGTAGTTCCCCCTCTAAGGCAACCCAAACAGTGATCAGAAACGAAACTCACGGTGGGCCCTATAAAAAACAGAATGGAGGCAGCTCAAATCCAAGACCGAAAAGTTTTGCTGATCTGGCAAACAAACCAGGGAGAAGGCTATCAGGCCAAAAATTTCCCCACGCAGAAAAATTTTACTTGGGGATTTGTAAAGGAAAAGTCTGCCCTACAGCCCAAAAGAACAGCCCCTCCCGTTGCAGGGGAAGGAAAAAAAACCAGAGCCCCGAAAAACAATGGCAGAAAAAGGCAGAGAGGTGGGTTTAAGCTGGATCTGGTCAAGGAGGAACAAAAAGTGAAAATTCATAAGGCTTAACTTCCCTACAAAAATCGGTGCCCCCGTGGCTCTAGGTTAAAAGCGCGAGTAAAAAGTGGAAAATGAGCATCTCCCGAGGGTCATGGGTTCGAATCCCCGCCTTTTCCGTCCCAAATGGGGGAAAAAAAAAAAAAAGGGGCAGCAGAGGGGCATCCGGAGTCATGAAAAAGGGGGTTTTGGGCCCAACCCCCCCCAGGGTCAAAAATAAGGGCCGAAAAACCCTTTCTTGAAGGGGGGGTTTTTCTTCTGAGGACTCTCTGCTGCCAGCTCTCCACGAGTTTCTTTCTACATATATTTTTATTTATATAAATTTTATTTAAAATATAATATTTTTTATATATATAAACCAAATGTTTAAATTTTTTTTTTTTTTTTTTTTTTTAGCACAATTCCTAAATATCTTAAACATCTTTTGTTATCACTGCTATTTTTTTTTCCCTTTTAAATTTCCAAAACGTGATAACCTGTACTAAGTAATCTAACTGATACTACTATTGGGAATTTTAAAAAAAATCCCTGGAATTACCTTTCAAATCTTTAAAAATTTAAATTTAAAAAAAAAACCCAAATCTTTTATTAATGTAATAAGGGTCTAAATTTTCCTTTTCCGGCCCCTCCCAACCCCGTTTTGGGTTCCAAGCTCAAATACCAAAAATGAATCCTCTACACGACGATCTATTCCCAGGAAAACCCCCCGCACCTATCGATCGAAAAACCCCACACCGCCCAGACACAGCCCCTGCAGTTGGCCCCCGTACCTGCCAAAGCACCCTGTGACAGAAATCTCCTTTTTTTTTCTTTTTTTTTTTTTTTTTTTGGGTGTCCCAACCTCTGCGCCCCCCTCAGAGGCAGTGCAAACCCCCCGCCCTTAATTTCCCAACCCCCCTCCACCCACGGCCCCCTCGGCCCCCGGCCCCGCCCCGGGACCCCGCAATCCACAGGGAGCATCAATGTCAAAGTTGTCAAGAGGCAACCCCCCGAAGGAGACACTGCCCCAGCTGCCGACACTTTTTGGGGGTGTTCCGGGGCGCCTGTTTTTGATCTAAAAAAATGCAGGCAACCCCCAAAAAAGCCCCCTACTGACCCACAATTTAAATTTCTTTGTTCGCGGAGGCCCGGGGTGAAATGGCTCTCCCTCTGGAGGCCCCCACCACGTCCGCCAACGACAGCCCCCATGGACTCGGATACCCGGGGACCTCGACAGACTCCAAAACCCAAAACCACAGGGCGTGGAAAGGACATCGAACGAGGTCACCATGAGAGCAAGGGATGAAGGGGGCCCCAGAATTTGAGACTTTTTTTAAAAAGTTGATCGATGAGAAAAAAGGATGATTAAAAAGATGCTAAAGGATGAATCTCCTCTTTTAATATTTAAAAAATTCGGTCCTCCGATACCATCGTACCTCTCAAAAAATTTAAACCCAACCTTTACCAAACTTGAAAACAATATTTTGTACACCCGCGACCACGCCAAGCCAAAAATATGTCTTAGCACAACCCAAAAACCGCTGTATCAAAACCAAACCCTTTTTGCAACCCAATTTTTTTAGAACAGAAACGCACATTATTTATTCCCCCATGTACGGTTTTTCTCGACTTAAAGTTCAAGTTTTTTCTCCTTTCTTTCTCTTCAAACTTCCGCGGGATTTACATTTCCTCCTTCTTTCTTAACGAATCACATGAAAGAAATTTTTTCGAATAAAAAAACCCAAAAAAAAAGAAATCCTCCATTCGGGGACTGAAATACAAAAGTTGATGAAACCATGATTCTTGGGGTACAAAAAACCAGCCCCTCAGAAATTTTCCCCTACTTTACACGCTCACCTTTTTCAAAAAAAAAGGGAAAGACACACCGGGAAAGACCAAACCCCAGTCGCCGGGGCACCGCCCGAAAAGCCAACACCCAGTACAAGCAGAAAACCCGCCCCCCTGAAAAACCCCAAAACCGACACCCAAACTCGGGGCACACACACTGGATGAAACCCCCAGGGGGCCCCCGGGGCACTTCCAAAACAGCCCAAAAGCCCCATTTCATGCAAAACCCGCCACTGAACACCGAAACAAAACAGCCAAAACTCTGGGGAGCCCCTACCTTTAAAAAGTCGGTCGAGGGGGTACCGGAAAAAACCCCTTCCCCAACGGCAGAAAACAAACTTGAGGGACGAGGGCCCCAACCCCCAAACTTTTGCGGATAAAGCCTCAATTCGTTTCTGGGCTTGCGACAAAACGACGACACTCCGAATTCACCTCGGGGGAAATCACAAGAAAAAAAAAATCCCCCATCACGGGAAATTCCCCCTTCCCATCGAAGAACTCCAGTTTTTAAAAGGGGGTTCGTTTACACACGTAAAAACCCCCTATTCCGGGGAGTCTAATTTTTGTCCTTTTCCCCCCCCCCCAAGAGTTGACCCGGGAACATTACTCCCGGAGGGAAACACGCACTTCATGCCACTGCCAACCCTTGGGAATGGACGGGCCCCATCAACAAATTTTCCCCTTTAGGGGACCTGTGCCGTGTGGAGGGGCCAGGTAATCCCCGGCAAGCAGTGTCAGGTCATGGGGGATACCTGGCCGTTTCAACACGAAATCAGAGATGGATGCAGTGATGGAGTTGGTCTGGTGGAACCGTCGAAGTCGTGACGTCATTGTTGGGCTGGCCTCGATCTCCCCAAGTTCTCAACTTATGTAAGATGTTCTGCATAACTTCATGTCATGCTTGATCTGTTTGTTATATCCGGATACCCCCCCCCCCCATCTCCATCTCCATGCCACCCACCTTCCAATCTTTGCTACGCTTCTAATTCTGCTGGTCAGTCAGTCAATCACATACCTGTCTCTCTGTCTGTCCATCCGCCTGTCTGTATGTCGCTGCCTGCCTGTCTCTGTCGTCTGCCTGTCTGTCTGCCTGCCCTTTGTCTGTCTGTCTGTCAGTCCTGTCTGTCTGTCTGTCTCTCTCTCTCTCTCTCTCTCTCTCTCACACACACACACACACACACACACACACACACACACCACACACACACCACACACACACACACACACCACACACACCACAGCATCACGCACGCACCATCACGCACCCACACACACACACACACGCACCACACACAACACACACACACACACACACAACACACACACACACACGACACACACACACACACGCACACACACACACACACCACACACACACACACACACACACACACACACACACACACATCACCATACACACCAACACAACACACACACACAACACACACACACACACACAACACACACACACACTCACACACACACACACACACACACGCACGCAAGCACGCATGCACGCACGCACGCACGCACACACACACACACACACACACACACACACACACACACACACACTGCGCGCGCGCACGCGCATGCGCGCACGCATGCACGCACGCACGCACGCACGCACGCACGCACGCACACCACACACCACACACACACACACACACACACGTGTAAGACAAATCAATAAAATATCTAAGATTGCTCTCATATTGGTCACAGAGAATAGATTACTGCTTTTCCACTTTTTGCTTGCGTGTGTCAATTAACGGCTCTCTCTCATCGTCGTCAGGTCACCGCGATTTCTTGATTCCCGCTGGTCATTCACCTGTGTCGGATCATACGATTCTCTAACCTGTGCTAGATCATACCATAAACCTGTCAAGTTAGTTCACTTCTGTTTCATGTGCGTCAGTGCACGGTGTAATATCAACTGAGCATGGTTCTGATGTTTGACCTTCTGTGTCGATTTCCATTAACTCGAAGAGAGTATCCATCTGTGTCTCATCATATTTTGTCCTTGCCTGTGCGACTTGGCACTCGATGTTCAGTTGTGTCCACATACACTTTTATCTGCCCTTGTAAATTTGCACGTCCCATGTCAATTGTGTGAGTTCATTCGTTTGATCGAATTGTGTAAAGTGATACTGTTTTAGTGACTAGTGTCAGACCACACGAAAACGGACCTGCAATTTGGAGGATGGTGATATGAAAAAATAAAATCTTTCTACTATGAGTGCCCTGTTATTCTTACTCCAAGATATTATTCCCAAGACTAACAAACCTGTTCGTTTTCGTCACTAGGCCAATATTTGTCACCCACCAGCTGACACAAACACAGATGTAAAACCACCCATGCACACACACGCTCATACACATGCATGCACGCAAGCGGGTGCGCACTCACCAACGTATGCACGCACCAAGCACGATCGCACACAACACACACCCACACACACACACACACACACACACACACACACACACAACCACACACACACCACACACAACCACCACACACACACACACACACACACACACACACACACACCACCACACCACACCACACACACACACACACACACTGTCACTGTAAATGACAGCAGACAGGGATATATGTATGAGTATATCCCCCTTTATAACCATCCCTTTCCCTTTTACTTGAGAGTATGAACGCCACACAACAAACACACAGACAAAGGAAAATATGGTGCACAAACAGAAGGCTTTATTTGCATTCACACACGCATTCTCACCAACAGAATGGTAGATGAAAACACCAAGATCTCTACATCCAACAACACAGGCAGTTTTCCCCACACGGAAAAAAAACAAAACAAAACAAAAACAAACAACCTCCCAAAAGAATCCAACTATACTAACACCAATACGCGACCATCAGCGCATGGTCCCTTATGCATACCTGTGCACGCATGTGCTGCACATTCACAATATAATGACCCTTCCCTCAGGAGGCACACACACACACACCTCAGCCCACTGAAGGCCAATACCAGAAGGGACAAGGGTGAATAATTACATCACCTGGTAACCCCGGGCTGGAATATCAAACAAGGTTGATATTCTATAGAACCCGAGATGCCCACGTATTGCTTTTCCCAAACTGTATTCCTTATACTTTTTTTTATACGGTGTCAAACTAATCGTACCCCAACCAAACTCAACCCCCCAAATATCATTCAAAACACTTAAACTGTTCAAGTGACCCGAAACCCAATGTTGCACTTTCAGTACCCTCATTCAAAGTCCCTGGCGGGTACTTAACACACGCAAGAAAACAAACTCCCCCCCCCCCAAAAAAAAAAAAAAAAAAACGGCAACACAGTGTTTTCCAATATAATCATGTAAACGTCTGTCTCTGTTTCACGACGCCTCACACCAATGTACCGCCCAAAACACAAGACCTGCACTGAAGCGCTTGAGACGAAGCAGCGGGAATAAAGTCGTGATGCATCGAAAGTCCAGTCCCCTACCTACCTTCACCAACTACACCACTCACAAATCACACGCAGATAGCATACCGCAGTGAGCCCTCAAGATGCTTGCCCACCCCAAAGAAAAGATAGACTGAGGTCGGAGGAACTGCAACACTCGGACTGCAGAAGAAAGAAGTCGGCGTCCCGACCGGAACGCACCCTGCGGATCAGGTGTGTCCCCACTCCAGGCAGAGGAATGGGCAGGGATGACAATGGAGGTGGAGGGGACACGACCCCCCAACCCGAGAGGCCGACCTCACGGATTTGCTGTGTAGGGAAGGTAAAGAAACTCGCCGGAAACCTGTGAAAAAGGAAATGTCTTACTACCACAGAAGAAAAAGTTATTTGCTGCTTCACTTAAGAAAACGGTTCTGGGTGTTTTTCATGTTTTTTAGCATTTCATGTTGACTCACTAAATATAGTCCTGAGATGTAAACGTCACAACCCAAAGTGCGACAGCTGATTGGAAATTTTAAACCATGATCTATACAACCAGCCACCTTGACATAAAAATTTCTCTCTCACCAAAATTTTCCATTACACATTTAAACCAACTTCATTGACTTTCCACTTCCATCAACGGCCACGAACATAATTGTAACCGTTCCTTCATAATAGTGATTATACTGTCTGAGTTAAATTCCCACGACTTCAGTTCCCATCGAGGTCTCCAAGACACAATGATTCAGTAGGATCATAACTCATACTTATTCCAACAACAACCGACCGTTAGTGACTTCCAGTATCGTCACAGTTAAGGGCCTATTACCTAATAACATGCTCAGTAGAATCAACACATCTCAAGCAAAACCAAAATAATAGAATTGAACCCAGGTACCCTAATTTCCTAGCAGGCACAATCATAATCCTACAAATGTCATCAGAAATTATCAAGCGCTAGGACAATCACCAATTACATAAGTTCGACAAGGATTTCCGAGCGCTGCTATACATTGTCCTAAACATTTCCTACTAACACCACAATGCTGCGGAAAAGTTCTTTGAATACTGGCGCACCACCGTCGACTAAAACAACCATATACATATATAATAATATATATATATATAAATTATATAATATATATATATATATATATATAATATATATATATAAAATATATAATACACCAAATGTAGATTTTTGAGGCACAATTCCTAAGTAAACTTAAACATCTTTTGTTATCATCTGCTATTATTTCTCTTTATTTTCCAATCTGATAACCCGTACTAAGTAATCTAACTGAATACTACTATTGTACCTAACATAAGCAGAATTCCACCTGCAAATCTTTAATAATAATTGAAAAAAACCAACTCTTTATTAATGAATAAGCTCTAATTTACCCTTTCCCGCCATCCAACCCGTTGGTTCCAAGCTCAAATACCAAAAGGGGAACCTCAACACGACGGGCAATCCGAGGTAACCAAACCACCCGTCACCTATCGATCGATAAACCCACACACCCCAGACACACCCAAAGCAGTCTGCCCTCTGTACCTGCCACGCACCGTGTGACAGAATCACCTTTTTTTTCTTTCTTTTTTTTGTTTTTTTGCTGTCCCAACCTCTGCCCACCTCAGAGGCAGTGCAACCCACGCCGCTCATTCCGACACCCCTCCACAGCCCGGCCCCACGGCCCCGCCGCAGCCTCCGGCACCAGCAATCCACAGGGAGCAGTCAATGTCCAAGTCGTCCAAGAGGAAACCCACCGTAGGAGAAAACTGCCACAGCTGCGAGTCACTTTGTGTGTCAGTGGCGCCCCTTTACTGAATCTAACAAAATGCAGGACAACCACCTACTAAGCCCCCTACTGACGACAATAATTGCTTAGTCGCGGAGCCGCTGATGAGCTCTCCCTCTGGGGGCCGCCACCACGTCCGTCCAACGAAAACCCCCCCTGGAACCGGGGACCCCCCCAAAAAAAAGGGGCAGCAGAGGGGCATCGGAGTCATGAACCGGGTGTGGCCAACCCCCCTAGAGTGTCAGGAGATAAGGGCCGAAACACTTGCTTGAAGGGGGCTTCTCTTTGAGGACTCTCTGCTGCCACGCTCTCCACGAGTTTCTTTCTACTGATGCATGGGTAAACCATTGACTTCCGGGAATAGGCCGGAGGACGTCCGGAAAGACCGGAGGACACTGGGAAAGACCAGAACCAAGGGCTCTGTGGGCTGGCTCCCCACTTTGCCTTAAACATGTGGCTACGAAGAATAAAAGGAAAGATGCTCCCAGGATTCACCGAAAGGGGAGAGAATGATGAATCCATCGGTGCTCAACCAATCACGACTGCAAATCCCAAACGGACTATGAAATGGACCAAATGGAATATCCATGTGTCTGTGGAAAGCGTTTCGCTACCACCCGTGGCATGAAGATCCACCGAACAAAGATGGGATGTGTGAAAGACTCATCTGAATGAGCAGCAGCGCACTGCATCAGCAGATAAGACGTCGGAAGACCAAGGCCAGGATTTAAACCACAGTGCCAAGGACATCCACGCTGTTGGTTCGGATGAGGAATTTGCACAGGCCCTCGATGCCAGGCGCCTGAAACTCAACCTGCCACGAGCAAACGAAACGAAGATTGGGAGAAACTGGATGCAAAAATCGTCCAAAGACTCGATGCACTGATAGGGAAAAGCACCCTTGAACACAAACTAGCCACATATGGGGACATTGTGTATGCCACATGTAGAGACGCCTATGGAGTAAAACTACCCAAAGAGAAAACCCTCCAAAGAAATCCAGACGCCAAGAAAAGATGGACAAGATCAGAGTCCAAAGAACAACCTCAAGAAGCAAATGAAGACCGCACTGCCAGCTGAAAAACAAGGCTTGGAAAAACTGTGGAAGACCTGAAAGAAAAACACAGCGCCCTCAGCAAAGCGGAATCTGCGAGAAAGAGGAAGAGCAAAAAGAAGAAAACACAAGAGCGCTTCTTCAGAGACCCCTTCAGTTTGCCAGAAACACTGTTTTGAGCAGCCAAAATCTGGGACCCTAAGTGTGGACAAAGGAGTTCTTGAGCAGCATCTGAGGAAAACATACTCTGGACTCACAGAGCAAAGCACCACTCGACATTCAAGGTCTGGTGTGGCCAACCAACCCAGGGAACAGTTCAATGGCAAGCCTCCAACGTTGGCGGAAATCAGAAGGTGGTCGACAAAGCCAGAGCCAAATCATCACCAGGGCCAAAACGGAATTACCTTACCAGCTTTACAAGAAATGTCCCAAGGTGCTGGTGTGGCTCCACAGGCTGCTGCGATCGGCTTGGAGAAACCAGAAGATCAGCGGCCATGGGATGGACGGCAGATGGTGTGTACATCCCCAAAGAGCAAAACTCAAGTGACATCAGCCAGTTCAGGCCAATATCATACTGAACGTCGAAGGGAAAATCTTCTTCTCTGTCATGGCAGCAAGGCTGACCAAGTACCCTGATGGAAACAAGTACTTGGATTGTCAGTCCAGAAAGGTGGGACCCCAGGCGTGGCTGGCTGTGTAGAACACGCCACAATGATCTGGGACGCAATCCAAAAGCAAACAGAAAAGAGAGACTTGGACGTAGTGTGGCTTGATCTGGCAAACGCATATGGTTCTGTGCCCCATGAGATGATACAGTTGGCTCTTGAGATGTACCATGTGCCAAAGAACATCCGCGACATGCTCAAGAAGTACTTCAATGGCTTCTCAATGCGGTTCTCTACCAAGGAGTACACAACAGATTGGATCAACTTGGAAGTGGGCATTGCAATGGGCTGTGCAATTTCCCCAATACTGTTCGTGCTGGCATGGAACTCATCTTGAAAGCAGCAACAAACAACGCGAGACAAACAGACCTTGGCGATGGATACAAGATGCCTCCTCTCAAGGCCTTCATGGATGACACTACAGTGATTTCATCCAGAGAAGACGAGACACGTCATGTGCTGGAGAGGCTGGACGACATAGTTGCCTCATCGAGAATGCAGTTCAAGCCAAAGAAATCACGGAGTCTCTCACTGAGGAAAGGAAAGGTGCCGAATTTTGTGGTCTTCAGTGTTGCCAACCAGGCCATTCAACAGTCACAGAAGAACCAGTCAAGAGCCTTGGAAGATGGTATGATGATACGCTGAAAGACACACAAAGAGCAAAAAAAACCCAAGCAGATGGCGGAAGAAGCTGGAGACCATTGACCAGTGTGGGCTCCCTGGCAAATACAAGGTCTGGTGTCTGCAGTTCATGCTGATACCAAAGCTCCTATGGCCTCTGATGATATACGACATCTGCACCAGCACAGTGGAGGCAATGGAAGCCAAAATCAACAAGTTCACAAGGAAATGGCTTGGTGTCCACCCTGTCTGACTGACATCGCGCTGTACTGTCGCCAAGCAAAGCTCAAACTACCACTGAAAATCCATCCGGAGGAATACAAAGCAGGGAAGATCAGACTTCAAAGCATGCTGGAAGACTCAGGAGACAAGGTGGTAGAAGCAATCAAGCCCCAGCTGAAGACAGGCAGAAAATGGAAAGTTCAAGAGGCGATGGATTCTGCAAAAGAAAGTCTCAAGATCAGAGAAATAACAGGACACACAACAGACCAACAGACAAGGACTGGGGGTGACCAAAACTGTAATGGTGGTCAAAGGCCAAAGGAAAAGTCAAAAGAGACATGATGATTCAGGAGATGAGAAAAGAAGAAGACCAAAAAGACTCCAAAAAGCAGTCCAGCAGAGCCAGCAAGGGCAATGGACAACGTGGGAGAATGCACTCCAAAGAAGTCTCACTGGAGGACATTTGCACATGGCCCCTCTCAGGATGAGCTTCATTCTCAGATCTGCATATGACCTTCTGCCCTCAAATGCAAACCTGGTGAAGTGGGGAAAACAGACGATCCTGCATGCCCCCTCTGCATGAAAAAAAACAGTGGAGCATGTTCTAAGCTCATGTAAAGTAGCCCTGGCTCAAGGAAGGTACACATGGAGGCACAACCAAGTGCTCAAAGAGATTGTACAAGTAGTCTGGGCCAGTACCAACACCACAAAAAGGGAAAATCAGGACCCAAAAGCACCCGCAACATTTTCACGGCAGGAGGCAGCAAATCATGGCCAAGAACAACAGTGCCACTCGAAACATGCAGGCAGAGTCTGCGGGAAAGGGCAGATGACTGGGAGTGCACTGCAGAGACCTCCAGAATGGAAGAGTCACCCAGAAATCATCAGCAAGAGTGGCATGAGACCAGACATAGTAGTCCACTCTAAGGCAACAAGCAGCTGATCATGATCGAGCTCACGGTGCCATATGAAAACAGAATGGAGGCAGCTCAAATCTACAAGACTGAAAAGTATGCTGATCTGGCAAACAGCCTGAGGAGAGAAGGCTATCAGGCCAAAGTCCTCACTGCAGAAAATTGGAGCTAGGGGATTTGTAGGAACGTCTGCATACAGCCTCATGAACAGCTCTCAGTTGCAGGGAAGGAAAAAACCAGAGCCCTGAAAGCAATGGCAAAAGCGGCAGAGAGGTGTTCAGCTGGATCTGGTCAAGGAGGAACAAAAGTGAACTTCATAAGGCTTAACTTCCCTACAAATATCAGGTGTCCCTGTGGCTCAGTGGTTAAAAAGCGCGAGTCATTAAGTGGAAAATGAGCATCTCAGAGGGTCATGGGTTCGAATCCAGCCATGGCTCGTCCCAAGATGGGAAACAATAAAAAAAGGGGCAGCAGAGGGGTCATCCGGAGTCATGAAACCGGGTGTGGCCCAACCCCCTAGAGTGTCAGGATATAAGGGCCGAAACACTTGCTTGAAGGGGGCTTCTCTTCTGAGGACTCTCTGCTTGCCACGCTCTCCACGAGTTTCATTTCTACATATATTATATATATATATATATATAATTATATATATATATATATATATATATATTATTACACCAAATGTAGATTTTTGAGGCACAATTCCTAAGTATCTTAAACATCTTTTGTTATCATCTGCTATTTTTTTCTCTTTTATTTCCAATCGTGATAACCTGTACTAAGTAATCTAACTGATACTACTATTGTACTTAACATAATCATGAATTCACCTGCAAATCTTTAATAATAATTGAAAAAAAACCAACTCTTTTATTAATGTAATAAGCTCTAATTTACCTTTCCGCCATCCAACCCAGTTTGGTTCCAAGCTCAAATACCAAAAGTGAACCTCTACACGACGAGTCTATCCGAGGTACCACCACCCGTCACCTATCGATCGATAAACCTCACACACGCCCAGACACAGCCCATGCAGTCTGCCCTCTGTACCTGCCACGCACCGTGTGACAGAATCTCCTTTTTTTTCTTTCTTTTTTTTTTTTTTGGCTGTCCCAACCTCTGCGCCACCTCAGAGGCAGTGCACCCACGCCGCTCATTCCGACACCCCGTCCACAGCCACGGCCCGATCGGCCCCGCCGCAGCCCCGGCACCAGCAATCCACAGGGAGCAGTCAATGTCAAGTCGTCAAGAGGCAACCCACCGAAGGAGACACTGCACAGCTGCCGAGTCACTTTGGTGGTGTTCAGTGGCGCCTGTTCTGATCTAACAATGCAGGACACCACCTACTAAGCCCCCTACTGACGACAATAATTGCTTAGTCGCGGAGCCGGCGTGAGTGAGCTCTCCCTCTGGAGGCCGCCACCACGTCCGTCCAACGACAGCCCCCATGGACTCGCCGATACCGGTGACCCCGACAGACCCAAACCAAGACCACAGACGTGGAGAGGACATCGAAACTGAGGTCACCATGAGAGCAAGGCATGAAGGGCCACAGAATTTGAGACATATTTTTAAATGTTGATCGATGAGAATGAGGATGATTAAGATGATGCTATGGATGAATCTCCTCTTTTAATATTAAAAGTTCTGGTCCTCCGATACCAACGTACACTCTCAGAAAATAACCAACCTTTACCAAACTTGAAAACAATATTTTGTACACCAGCGACCACTGCCAAGCACAACATATGTCTTAGCACATCAATACCGCTGTAACAAATCCACCTATCTGCATCAATGTAGAACAGAAACGCACATTATTTCATTCCCACATGTACGGTTTTTCTCGACTTAAAGTTCAAGTTATATCTCTTTCTTCTCTTCAAACTTCCGCGCATTTACATTTCCTCCTTCTCTTCTTAGTCGAACTCACATAGAAAGAAATTTTTGCGAATAAAAACCAAATAAAAAGAAATCCTCCAGTTCTGGGGACTGAAATACAAAAGTTGATGAAACCATGATATCTGCAACAACTACACAGCCCATCAGAATTTCCGCTACTTTACACGCTCACCTTGGACAAAAACAGGAACGACACACAGTGGACGACACCCTCAGTCGCCGGGACACTGCCAGACAGCCAACACCCTAGTACATGCAGAACCCGCCCTGAACACCGAAACACCGACAGTCTAAACTCGGACGACACACACTGGATGACACCCCAGACGCCGGGACACTTCCAGACAGCCAACGCCCTAGTACATGCAGAACCCGCCACTGAACACCGAAACAACCGACAGCCAAAACTCTGGTAGCCATACCTTAAGAAGTCGGTCGAGGGCATACCGAGAACCCCTGCCCCAACGGCAGAAACAAACTTGAGCACGAGGCCAACCCAACCTTAGCGGATAACGCCTCAATTCGTACTGACTTGCAGACAACACGACGACACTCCGAATTCACCTCGGAAACTCACAAGACAGCACTCACATGCACGGAATTCCCCGATCACATCGAAGAACTCCAGTTTCATGAGTGTTCGTTTACACACGTAACACCCACTATTCCGGCGAGTCTAATGTTGTCCTCCTCCCCCCTCCAAGAGTTGACAGGTAAGCATACTCCCGGCAGGAATCACGCACTTCATGGCCACTGCCAACCTGGCAATGGACGGGCCACACTCCACAATTGTCACTCAGGCGACCTGTATCAGTTCGTGCGTCACACACACACACACACACACACACACACACACACACACACCACACACCACACACACACACACGCACACACGCACACACGCACGCACGCACGCACGCACGCATGCACGCGAGCACGCACGCACACACGCAACACACACACACACACACACACACACACACACAACAACACACACACACAACACACACACACACACACACGTCTAATATCACTTTTAGTGAACAGACAAACAGAATAACAACAACAACACACACACACACTTGCTTGCAAAATCAATGTTCGAGAAAGCAGAATCGTGATGGAGGGGTAAACTGTTGGGTTTGTGCAAGATCCAGTCTGTGTGCCTTTTGTCTGTGTCTGTCTGCTTCTCTGCCTCTCCCCTCCCCCCACCTCTCTCTCTCTCTGCTTTTTGTCTGTCTGTAAGTCTGTCTGTTTGTCTGTATGTCTGTCTGTCTGTCTGTCTGTCTCTCTCTCTCTCTCTCTCTCTCTCTCCTCATCTCTCTCTCTCTCTCCTCTCTCTCTCTCATCTCTCTCTCTCTTCTCCTCTCTCTCTCCTCTGAACCAGCGCTAAGGAATGCAAAATTACTTCAGAGGATAGCTAACCATTTGAACAGATCACCTGTCTCAACGTGTGGTCACGCCTTGTGCTCAAGCGTGAACACTTGTAAATGGGACAGGCCAGGTCATCATGCGTCTGAACTAACATTCCTTAATTATCACATTGATAATCTGCAGAATAAAGTGCTGACATCTTTGTTTCTGATTTCGTCATTATGTTTAACGGAGATGACTCTTTTGATATTAGTAGCATCATCGGCCATGTACGATTTTGTTCCCTTGCCAGAAAAAAACCCCAATGTAATCGTATGATAGAACGTATTTGAGGTGTTATATATGTCTTATTAGAGAAAAACACTTTGCTCTTTTTGTAAAAGAATTTATTTATGATATATAACCCCCCCTCCCCCCCCCCCCCCCCCCCCCCTTCATTTTCTTCATCTTCAATTTTTCTTCTTTTTTTTTCTTTAAAGTTCAAATCTTTGCCAAGTCATAACTATAACGACTGAAGAATTGTTAACCTGCACTTGTTTTCCCCCACTACATAATTGTTCAGCATTATATTGTTTGGTGAATCAGTAGGAGACTGCATCTCTTAGGGGATCCAAGTAAAGGTTGTTCTGTACAATTCTTAGCCACTCACAATGGTTGGGTTATTGAACACCAGAGCGGACCACTCAGGCTGTTCCATATCTTTTAATATCCCTTGCATCCTTGAATTGACCCTCAAGCGTAGGCTCAAATATTGTCCCCTACATTTTATACTGTTTGAATAGTGCT
Organism: Conus ventricosus; assembly: GCA_018398815.1. Taxonomy (NCBI): domain Eukaryota; kingdom Metazoa; phylum Mollusca; class Gastropoda; order Neogastropoda; family Conidae; genus Conus; species Conus ventricosus. The sequence continues at coordinate 16,243 of JAFLJL010017702.1, read as the reverse complement.
TTTTGGTTTTCAGCAACTTTTTTCCTCTCCACACTTTTGTTTTGTTCCATTTTCCTACCCTTCGCTGGCTACTTTGAGGGTGCTGTTGGATTCTTTTTTGAACCCTTGGTGGTGAGAACAGCACAGAATTATGGACTGTGGTGTGTCTCTATTTGACACCAAGAGCACAGACACAATCAGCCGTGTCTCCCTGATGAGGCCGATCCAGCGGACGAAAGGCCAAGGAGCAGGCAATACAAATAAATGTGACGATGGTTCCATCAGGCAGCTAGTGAAGGGCTTCTCATATTTATAATATATCCCCCCCACCCCTCCCATTTTCTTCATCATCATTTTTTTTAAGTTCAAATATTTGCCAAGTCATTACTATAACGACTGAAGAATTGTTAGTCTGCACTTGTTTTCCTCCACTATATAGTCGTTCAGAATTTGTTTAATTGTGAGAATATAGTCTTTGTCCAGTTAGATAAATGCATGTTTAATGTAATACATTTGTTATTCTTATTGAATGCTACGTGGTCCTAGAAGGAGGGTCAGTTAATCATAACAAGGACTGAAAGACGGAATTCTGATTCTTGAGGAAAATGTATTGCAAACTGTTGATTATGAATATGTTTACTTTACAATGTAATGGAAACTCCAAAGCCAGGACAAGTAATAAACAATATAAAGAGGAGCAAATGTTTTAACTGTTTAACAGCGTGCTGATGATGATGACAAAGATTATCACATAAAAACGTTGTTCCTGTCAACCTCGGGGTACGTCAGTGGAGGAAGGACTAGCGCACAGCCCAAACACACTCACAGCTTGCTTACAATCTGATTCATATATCATGCATTCGTCAAATCAAACCACTTGTAAAGTCTATAACTTTACTACACATAATCATGGAAAAAACCATCAATGCGCATGGAGTCAAACAAAATAAAACATTCTCTCTTTCCTTGAACTTCACAAAACCATTTATCTAAATCATCATAACTAACCCGGTATAAATAGATTTTCTACTATACCTGGCCAGGTGATCTTAAACTATTTACGAATCACTGTCTTTCCTTTTCTTCTTTTTTTTTTCTTTTCACTGTCACTTTCACAAACACCAGTCGCAACACAACTGCTGGCACTGGTCAGGTTGGACCGCTGGCACTGGTCAGGTTGGACCGCTGGCACTGGTCAGGTTACTGGCGTTGGCCTGTGGTTCTGCCTGATGAAAGTGGCGCTGCCAGGTATGAGGTCGAACCCCGGTTCAAATTGAACAGTGACTACCAGACATTGATCTGTTCTCCTTTCTTCCTTCCTGCACTAACGCATTGCACTCTCTCTCTCTCTCTCTCTCTCTCTCATCTCTCTCTCATCTCTCTCTCTCTCTCTCTCTCTCTCTCTCTCACTCTCTCTCTCTCTCTCTCTCTCTTCTAGTCTGCTCTATCAAATGGACATAGTTGCCTTTTTTTCTTTTTTTATTCTTTTTTTTTCTCTTCTTCGATTAACAACTCTCTCTCTCAACATCTCTCCTTAGTCCTTCCTCTGCAGACTCTATATGGTGCTAATGCTTCACCTCGGTTCTCGTCATTCCTTCCCTCATCTCTCTGCTTCCTTTTCGTGCAGAGCCTACTCCCAGAACCTGTCTCTCCGTCTCTTCTTTTTCTCTCCCCCTTTTTTTCTTCTCTCACTCCCCTAGCTTTCTTATTCCGTACCTACTTGTCAAAAGGGTGAGTACCATTGGTCAGTATTTTTCCCGCCTTGTACCGAGGTTACCTCCCCTCTAATTTCATTGGACATGCAAATCATCAAAATCACATCTACCGGCCTTGCTTTCTATGGTGGTCAATGGGTCATTTAATTAATTAACTTGGTTTCACCCCCACTACACAATACCTCCTCCCTTCCTACTTTAACCGACGACGTCTGACTTAACTGTGGGCACTGGTCTTGCAAATTAGCTGTATCAGTCTGACCTAGACGCAGAGATCCGTCTGGCCAGACCTATTGAGACGTTGGTCAAGCTACTCAGTCTGTCTGCAGGATGGTGCCGTCTCTGTGAAGGACTAGAAAATAGCCTCCTCACCGTGCCTAATTGGCTGACGCGACACATGAAGTCGTCTGCCTGGAAACCAGGATGTTTGAGTTTGGAACTTATGTCCAATGAACTGGCTGGCGACTGACCATGATTACAGCTTTTCTTTTTTTGTCCGTGACAATTTCCCCCTTGCAAAAGACTATGCTCAGCATTGTCTCAAAACAACGGTCAAAAAAACAACAACAACCGAATTTGCTGACACCACAGCTACACGTGCAAGGTTTTGCAAAATAATTTACAACAAACGGTTTACAAATTATAAGCATATATCACTAGTGAATATCACCCCAATGGGTTATCATTGACGTGCGCTTTTGCCTTATTTCAACTCATTTTCTGATAACCTCTGTGCGCACCTATGCAATTCCCCTACCTGCGGATTTGCCACCTCTTCTCTTCACAACTACTATGAAGAGTACAATCTAACATGACCACGATCCATGACACCTCACTGAGGAATCTCCATCATCACTTATCGCAAACAGTGCATTACTACACAAGCGACTGTATGCTCCAAACATAACTACGTTTACATGAACAAGTCTCACACAGAAAATATGAACCATAGCCAAATGGGAATGAACCCATATCCACTCAATCTCACTGTAATCAACACATATTATTTACAAAGTAGCTATGCACCCCCGGATATGACTGACTTCCTCTGAGTTGCAGCTTGCTAGACTACATGACTTAAATAGTCAGCTCCTACATTCTGTCGACCTGGGAGGTACTGAACTCGATACCTGTAGGCTGCAGTGCCATTGCCCAGCGCAGCACCCTGCTGTTTTTCAGCTGCGCCTCCTGCAGGAACTTGAGTGATTGATGATCAGTCTCTATGACGAACTCTTTCCCATACAAGTATTTGTGAAATTTCTGCACGGCCCACACGACAGCCAAACACTCCTTCTCTACTGTTGCGTACCCTTCTTCACACTTCGTCAACTTCCTGCTAGCATACTTCACAGGGAACTCGACCCCTTCATGATCCTGCAACAATACTGCACCTACTCCACCACCTGATGCATCTGTACACAACCAAAATGGTTTAGACATATCCGGTAGCTTCAAGATGGGACGGAACCTAGTCGTTCTAGCACTGTCTGCAGTGCTTGCTCTGCAGCGTCTTACCACTCGACCACTGCCGGTTTCCCTGCCTTGACGAAATCACTGAGATGACTCATGATTGCTGCGAAATTTGGCACAAACTCCCTGTAGAAACCAATAAAACCTAGCAGACTCCTGACTTCTGTCTTGGTCTTTGGTCTCTTTGAATTCATCATCTTCTCCACCTTTCCCTTTTCTGGCTGCTTTGTGTCGCCTCCAACAACAAAACCTAGGAACTCCAGGCTTGGAAAAACAATTTGGCACTTTGTTGGTCTGGCTGTGAGATTGGCTTGTCTCAACCTCTCTAAAACTGCTACTAGCTGCCTCATATGCTCCTCCCATGTCTCAGATGCTATCAGAATGTCGTCCATGAAATTCACTACGCCTTCCAAACCCGTCAATAACTTCCTCATCATCCGAGAGAAAACTGCAGGTGCGTTGACCATACCAAAAGGAAGTACTCGCCACTGGTTTAGCCCCATAGGAGTGGAGAATGCTGTGACTTCCTTTGAGTCCTCACTCAAGGCTACGCCAATATGGCCGAAGAAACAACTCCTAGTTGACTTCTCTGATGTTTTTAAGCATTCTCTGGTCAATATGAAATCTACAAGTAAGCGAAAGCTAGCTCCAGGTAAGCCATGTTCCAGAAATACTCGGCAGACTAAGAAAATATCTGGTGCCGAACTCTCACCAAAAGACACAATTTTTCATAGCGATCAGCGAGAGGAGCCTGCCCTGACAACACCAGCAACGGCAGAACATTTTGAAGAATGTTGCTCTGCACTAGGCTTTACCCCTAAGGTAGGTCTGGGTTCCGTTCCTTTAGTATTGCAAATGATTCAGGGACTATCGGAAAAAATAGTCTCACTAGAAAAAGCTGTGCGGGACCAAAACGGCATTATTGAAAGTCTAGTCAAGGCCAGTGTTTCCACAGCAACCAAAGAAATTTAAACTGATTCTGACTTTACCTTGCAAACGGTCACGCCATCATATGCTGACATACTGAAAATAAGATCTGAAAGTAGCAAAGAGCAAAATGAATGCACAAAGAGCAAGAAGGTGGCGCAAAAGAGGCCAGGCCTAACACAAAAAGGCCAGTCAGAAAAGAACAAAAAAAAGTGACGTCATCAAAGAACATGACGACAAAGAAGTAGACCTCAAACTCAGACTGACTGGTAAAATTACGTCTGGAAAATTCGACGACACTCCCCGTGTTCTTTTATTGGGAGATTCCATCATGTCCAAAGTTGACGGAGACGCTTGGGTCTGTCATATGGCCTGCGTGTCGCGAAAAGAAAAGCTTTTACTCTGGACGATTGCAACTCTGTGATTCAAGAGGTGGAGGATCCAGATCCTGATTGCGTTGTATTACACGTTGGGCTGAATGATCTGAAAGGGAAAGATCCCACTGCGTGTAGCACAGAAATAAGAAAATGTGTAGGGGACGTAAAGAATAAGTTCCCCAAATCCAGGGTGTGATAAGTCAGGTTGCCCCTGTGAGGAACAAAACGTTTGACATCAAGAGGGAACTGTTTAATCGCCATGACGAAGTCGAAACTGGCTGGTGAGAAAGATATCAGCTACGTTGTTTACAACCATCTTCAGCCCTCGAACAAATCAATTTTGGCCCCTGACGGTATCCACCCCACTGCAAAGGGGGACAGCGTCATTGCAAGGACTCTGGGTCGTCATCTCAATGCAATGTTTTGGGAAAAACCAAAGAGGAGACGAGGTCACCCCCATCACCACCATGCTGGCTTCTACCTTCCACACTTAATGCCTCCATGGCTGTTCTAGACTGCAACGACCTCAGCGATGACCTTCTTCCTGCAGGTGATCCGAGAGCACAACTACTTGGGCTCCTTCAACATCAATGGACCTTATTTTTGTATTCGTCACGGTGTTACCTGTTCAATTTTCTTTCTTTCAAAAGTCACAACAAATTGCTTTGAAAAGCATAGATTTTTAAATAGCGTTTAATGAACTTAGCTAACAATTCCTTGAACATTTTACAATGGAACTGCAGATCAATAGTGAAAAACTTACTTCAATTAGAAAATCACATCTATTCTAATAACTATTGCATTCTGGCCTTACAATCCTTAAATGTTGAACCTTTTAAGTTACCTAAATTTCGTGGTTTTTATTATCCACCTTTATATGACTTCAGTGTGTCAACTAAACGTGTTCAAACTGCAATTTATGTCAGATCAGACTTGAATTACAGTCCTCTAAAGTTATTATTCAATCATTCAACTAATGTCATTGAAAACCTTTTTGTTACTTCCATATCGTTAAAGGTGAACAAAGATTTTAGTATAAACATACTTTCTGTTTACTATCCAAATGGGCCAAATGCTGACAACACCGATTGGATAAAACATCTTCCTAATGTAAATAAGAAATGGATAATTTTGGGTGATTTCAATGCGCATTCTCCATTCTGGGAACCTGGATTGCTTTGTTACATCTTGCAATCGATTTGTAGAAAATATTGTTGATTCTAATTTAGTATTAATGAATGACGGCAGCATAACAAGAGTGCCTGATATATCAACGCATAGACCAACCTCCATCGATCTGACATTAATTTCTCCTGATTTGGCCATCAATGCTACTTGGACAACAGAAGATGATTCATTAGGGAGTGATCATTTCCCTATTGTTGTGAAAATAAATGAGCAAATAGTTGATGAAGAAGCAGAAGCTGAAGATAAAATACCAAAGTTTTTATACAATAATGCAGACTGGAGTTTATATGAGTCAACCCTTCTATCTATAGATCGCAGCATTATTGAACACGAAGATATTGAAGTGATTTATAACAACTTTAGAAAAGCTATTAATATCTGCAGCTGAGAGATCAATGCCAAAGTGCAAATCTTCTACAGATAAAAAATATCGAGGAAATAGTTGGTGGAATGAAGAGTGCGCAGAAGCCGTATCTAATAAAAAGAAAACATACAAAACATGGCTCAAAGATAGAACTGATGAAAACTTTATTGAAATGAAACGTGCAAAAAGCCACAGTAACAGGGTTGTCGCAAAAGCAAAACGTCTCTATTTCAATCATTTTTGTCATTCAGAAATATTTTCATCAAAGGACATGCACAGGTATGGAAAAAGGTAAAGGAGTTAAAAAAACAAGTATTATCTCCTCATATTAAATTAGAAAAAAATACTATTCCAACATCATCAGAGAAAGCTGAAGCATTTGTACAAGCTTTTTCAAAAAATAACTCATCAACTAGACTACATACAGATACCAAAAGTTACAGAGAACTAGAGGAGAAAAAGGATACTTATTGTGATCCCACACCGGATCCAAACCATTACTTAAATGCATCTATAACATTTGAAGAATTTAAAGAAGCATATTTCATTCTCCTCGAATAAGACAGCTGTTGGATTAGATGGAATTTCGTATCAATTGTTATGCCACTTACCTTTGTGCTGGAAGCAATTACTTCACTCGTTTTTACCAAAAATGTTGGTTAAATGGAACTCTTCCTACTTTCTGGAAGAGGATAGTGGTAATACCAGTTCCAAAACAAGGTAAACCTAGGTCTGCAATTGATAGTTATCGACCAATAGCATTAACATCTCAAGTTGGAAAAATACTAGACAAAATAGTTGAAAAACGCATTTTACATTATTGCGAAAAGAATGACATAATTCCCAACAATCAAGCAGGTTTCAGAAAAGGTAGAAGTACAATCGATCACCTTGTAAAACTTGCAAGTCATGTTAAAAAACAATTTGCTCGTAGAAAAAGCACTCTTGCTACTTTCTTTGACATTAGAAAAGCATACGATAGTGTCTGGCATTCTCGTTTACTTTATAAGTTGAAAAATATTGGGATTAATGGCTCAATGTATCAGTTCATAAAATCTTTCTTATCTGAGAGATCAGTTTGTACAAGGGTTGGTAAATGTTACTCTTCGTTTAAAGATATTGACATTGGCATCCCTCAGGGCTCCATTATTGCACCTATTCTATTTACAATTCTCATTCAGGATCTTCCTAAAATACTGTCTAAAAGTATGCATGTAGTGCAATATGCCGATGATATTGCAATGTGGATGAATACAAACATCAAAAAACAGACAAATAAGAGAACCATATTATATATACAAAAATTATATCAAATTGAAATTGACAAACTGAATAAATATATGAACGAAAATGGACTTGAACTATCAGGAGAAAAGACACAATTAATGTTATTCAACAATGGTAAAAATCCAAAAGTTTTGCCTCAACTTGTGCTAGAAAATAAAACTCTTCAATATTCCAATAATGTTAAATTTTTAGGTGTTCATTTCACTCCTAAATTAAACTGGAGATTCCATATTGAATATCTTATAAACAATGCCAGACAAAGGCTATCTTTATTAAAAATAATCTGTGCTCAATCGTGGGGTCAAGATTCCCAAACTCTAGTACATCTTTCTATTGGTCTGGTTCGTTCAAAATTGACTTACGGACAGGAAGTATATTTTTCAGCTTCTCAATCATTACTTAAGCGGTTACAAAGTATAGACAGTAAAGCTATTAAAATAGCCCTTGGTGTTCCAGTACATTCTAATACCTTTAAAACATATAAAGAAGCTAATCTCTTGTCACTTGATGATCAACGCAAACTAGCAACAGCCAAGTATGTAACCAGAAGTCTTTCTGTATCAAATTCAGTAACAAATGAAATCTTTCTTGATTCCAAATCGGATTTTCCTAAAAGGGCACAGAATATTTCTTACCTGCAGCCCATTCGAAATTATACTGATGATTTATTTAAAAAATGTGACATCGATATTGCATCCATTTCAAAACCTCCAACTATGCCCACAGTTCCTCAATGGGAGCATATCTCTCCAACTTTTGATATAGATTATACTACTCTAAAAAAAGAAGACAATATTAATTTGATATCAGTAGAAGCAAAAGAACATCTTGAAAACATATATCCACATCATCTTAAAATCTACACGGATGGTTCAGTTTTAGAATCTTATACAGGAGCTGGATTTGTAATTCCCGATTTAAAAGCAAAGAAATCATTTTGTTTAGGAAAGAACTTTTCAGTTTTCACTGCTGAACTATATGCAATCCTTATGGCCTTATCTTGGATATCTGATCTTGATGTGGCAATTTACAGCATTCTAATCTGTGTTGACTCAAAATCTGTTCTTTATAGCTTACGAAATTGGGATGCAAATTTAAGGAAAGACTTAATTTTTTATATAAAATTTATGATACATTCAGTTATGGCGAAAGGAACTTTTGTAGAGTTTTGCTGGATCCCATCTCATTGTGGTATCTATGGAAATGAAATAGCTGATAAATTAGCAAAAGAGGGTGCTCTCAGAAAAAATCCAGAAAGTAGATTAAAATTGGATAAACATGAAATCATTTCTCTATTAGAAAATTGTATGAACAATGAAAAACTTCCTGCAAAAACGAAAGTGTTATTATGTCAAAGATCATTGACCAGTATCATTTATAAGATGCGTTTAAACTCGTGGAAAACCAAATTTTCTAAGGATGTAGATTGCGCTTGTGGTCTCCCATTATCTATTCAACATATTCTTTTTGGGATGTCCAATTCTAACATCTTTATATAATATTCAAAGGATAGATATTGATTCCTTAGGGGCTTTACAAGAAATACTTTACAGCCCCAAAATGATTGATATAGCAAAGGCTATATCGAGTTCTGTTATCATTCATTTATTGTAATTGATTTATCAGTTTAAAATTATTGTTTGGTCGTTAATAGGCAAATTTTCATGCATTTGTGTCCATGCATGCGCGCGCGCGTGCACACACACACACACACACACACACACACACACACACACACACACACACACACACACACACACACACACACACACACACACACACACACACACACACACACACATACGGGCGTGCGCATGCATGCACACACACGCACTCATATAAGCACTTACACACATACACTTTTTTTTTTTTTTTTAAGTCTAATATCACCATCGTTGTGAAGAGACTCTAAATTAAATCAATCCAAATCCAAATTTGCCAATAACCCTTCTTCAGATCTATCCTGGTAAAATACTTGCTCTTGCTTGTGGCGACCTGAGCGAACAGGTCTTCCACGTTCGGTATGACTTCTGCATCGACCTTGGTGACACTGTTCAGACGTCTATATCAACACAGAATCGATGCTCACCTGACTTTTTCCTCACTAAGACGACGGGTGCACTATACGATGATTTGGACAGTTCAATCACCCCAAGGTCCAACATCTTTTCCACCTCCTCCTCGATCACTTGTTTGGTGGCATACGGGACCGGGTAGGCTTTCACATGTACGGGTTTTTGCGATGTTAACTCCACCGTACAGGTCTCTAGAGTTATCCTGCCTGGTTTATCAGTCAGGGACGCACTATACTGTTTTAGGAGCCCCCTAACTTTCTCCTGTCTCCTACGGTCTAGCCCTTCATACAGTGACACATCCCTGTATGACTCTTCTCCTGGAAATTCAGGCAACAAATCTCCCCTTCTTCTGCTGGGTCTCCTTCACCTCCATCAATGATTGCTGCTGCGCCTATGTGCTGAGTCTCACGCTGATATATTTGCGGAGCAAATTCGCATGAAAAGTTTTGGTTTCCCATTCACATCAATTCGGTAATCCTGATCTACCTTTTCATGATGGTGAATGGTCCTTCCAATGCATCAGCAGCTTGTTGTGATCCGTGGGAAGCAGTAACAGGACTTGATCTCCCACCTGAGGGATTGCTTCCTCACCTTCCTGTCATATTGCTTCTTCTGCATGACCCTAAACTCATCAGCGACACATCTATGCATGACTTACTTGCTGGAAACGACTAACGGTTTTTATCACCCTTTTTCCTCCTTCTTGCTCCATGTTTGAACTGCGCCCCTGTACAGTCAACAACTCAGATCCCCTGGATCCCTTGCACCTGGAATATTTCCAATGACAAATCAAAAAGGGTTTCTCCATCACCAGCACAGACAATTCGCCTGAGAAGTAAGGGTACGTACTTCTATCTTAGCAACTGGGAACTCCCTCACAGTGCCATCGATTAGAGTACAGGTCTGATTTGCCCTGTCAAATCCCCTTTCTCGACCAGCGTTGTTCTTACTACACCACATGAACAACCATGTACCGTAACACTTTCACCCTCTGCTGGCCAATCCACCCCTCTTCCACTGGTAAACGAACCACTCACCTAGTGCCCTCCACCCTGACACTGACTGCTGTCCAGCACTAGCCATAGCTGCACTCTACCCTCTTCAAGAATGTAAATATGCGGGTTCAAGCTCACCCTATCTTATTTTGCATGAAAACCCCACTTTCACATACAAATCACGTACGTCCTTCTCATGTTGATTTTGACAAAAATCGACACCTGTTTTAACACTAAGATTAACAACGCAAAAACCTCTAAAATCGACGTAATCGTTACTTTAAAAATGGGGTTTCATGCAAAATAAATGAGTGATCGTGAACCCGCATATTTACATTCTCTCCATGGCATAACAAATCATTATAAAAAAGTGCTAAACTCTTCGCATCTGGCCACATTGCTGATCACCCCTGGGTCTAACTTGAGACCCTATGGCGCCCTAGGGCCCCAAGCCAGATCCAGAGGATCACAGATAATGTGCCAGATGCGAAGAGTTTTGGAATATGCCTCTAATAGTGGTTATTTCTTATACTTGGTGCCTACTTTCAATTTGTCTAATTGGGGCAATTATCTCACCCCCTTTTCAGTGACTCTTCCTAGACACACACAAACACACACACATTGTGTTTACGGGCGTTTATATAGCTGCGCCAGTGACCCAGACAACACATTGTGGTTTGCAGGCGTTTATAGCCGCGCCAGTGACCCAGACGAAACACGAAAATTGGAAGAGTCACTAGAGGGCAGAGAAGAGGGCCAAATTTAGACTTTCAAAAACCGCGCAAACAAGTACAAAACCACTGCAGGCATATTCCCAACTTTACACTTTTAGGATTAATATATACATAACTGTGCAAACTGAAAGCTTTCATAATTCTATGTGTTTATGCATAAGTGTGACTGTTATTAAAATTGTTTTTATTAAAGCAGAATAGTTTTTAAAGGTTAAACAACAACTGTGCTTTAAAGTAACGTTTCAGTAGCTACTTTGTACAATATTCATATTAAAAGCTTTAGCAAATTAAACACAAAAACACAACTTTTATAATCAATTCTCTCTCACTGATCTATAAATAGATAATTTATCAGGGGAAGACAATTACTTTTATATGCATAATTAAAGGGAGATAAAATCACTTTCATATCATTGTTTTGCTTATTTTGATTGTTATTGATTTCTCTGTGCGCGTGCTAACAAGGAAGTAGAAATCAATACTCTACTACAACTGCTGCCAAGGAGAGAGCGGAAAAAACCCAGGGCTCAAAATAGGCCCAGCAGCCTATTGATCGTTTGGCGGAGCGCGTTGCAGTGTGTGTGTTACAGGCCCATGCCGCGGCTTACTTATTTTGAATTGGTTTTTATTTGAGTTAAAAATGAAGCCCGAAGTACCTACAGATTATTAATATACTTTACGAGTTGGATTGGAGAGGGGGGCTGATAAAGAAGAGTTAAAGGGCAGTTTGTAGAATTATTACGATCTTTTTGAGCGCATAAATATCCGAGAAAGCGTGAAGCAGGCCATCAGTAAAATACCAGATTCTTGCTCCAACCGGTTATAAAGTTGTTTGCCATTTTAGTTGATAATATGGCTCCTGAAGATTTAATCTGACTGTTTCTACTGACATCTGAAGGAGTAGCTATTCGCTTTAATAAAGATCAGTTTTACGATTAGAAAAGACTATGAATAACAGCTGAATTATACAATTATTTTTTTATTTATTTTAGATTTAAAAATGGCTGTTGAACTCAGTGAATCTGATTTAAAAGAATTGTAATGAACTATTTGACGAGACAATGAAAGATTAAACATTGATTTTAGTGAATTTGGTTTTGAGAATGATGTAAACAATATAATAAAAGATCATAGTGAACTATTAACGAAGCAATCAAAGTGATGAACATTGACTGTTGTGATTCAGAAAAAGCTAAAATATAGCAGGTGTTATTGTAAGGTTAACGTGTCTTGAAGTGTTGCAACGCTTGGGCGAAGAATAAAAGCGCGTTTACTTACTTTTATTTACATTATTTTTTTTTTTAATTTACGTAAATATTGAGTTAAAAAGAGCCTCCACAAGCGTGTCTGAGTTTGAAAAACTGCCAACCAGAGCACTGGTGAAAGGTAGTGACAAACAATTAAGCAATATGTTTAGTGAAGTAGACATGGACATCATTAACCCCTCGAACGTTCAGAAAGGTAGCACATGCTATCTCTAAAATACCAGAGTCTCTTCAACGCGAACCGCCAGTAAAAGTGTTGTTGCGTTTCTGATTGATTATATAACGCCTGATGATAGTAACATGCAAGTCTGGGTTTCAACTACACAGAAAGAAGTTATTAGCGATCGTGACTTTAATTCTGAATGGGCTGATTACATGCTTACACAGTTTAACCCATGCAAGTGAAGAAGCAAAATTGCACGGTTCTGGCTGGCTGAAGGAACGGTCCTCAAATTAGATTGAGACAAACAAAGTTCTATCCTATAGTTGGCAATTCTTACCTTCCTCTTCCAAGAGAGTTATTTTTTAAAACGAGCAGTCTTAAACATACAAAATCCTGACAGCATGTGTTTTTAGTGGTGCTCTTAGCGCATTTACAACCCTGTTAAAAAGAACCAGAAAGAGTATCCATTTATAAAGCATAAAACAAGAGCTGAACTTTAATAACATAAACTTTCCAGTAAGTATAGAAAGCATATCTCAGTTTGAAGAACAAAACAAACCAATCACCGTAAACATATACACAGGTCTGCAGTAGACAATCTAGTGCCTCTAAGGGTTTCTCCCCAACGCTCCCACTTTAGGCAATTCACTTAAGAATCATGTAACTGATACTTTTTTGCAGATAGTACAAGAGCCACCGTATTGATAGAACAATAGCAGACGTTAGAATATACATCAAAGATAAATCTAAACAGAGCTTTGTAGAAGGTGGTTTGGGCAGAATCCCTACTATAGAAGCGGCTGCCAGCCATAGAACTCATTGTAAAAGTTTGTAGACGGAAAACCCAAAACTCCCACACACCTAAACCAGGGTCAAAAGTTAGTTTTTAAAATTTACACAAAATGAAAATGAGTCCATACGTGGTTTATGCGACTTTGAATCAATCTTGCCACATTTCTATGGCCCTCAACAAGAACAAAAACAACCTTATTAACCCACCATCAATCTGTTCTTATGCATTTATTATTATTAGGTGAGATGGGGCACACACACGCCCAGAGATTTACAGAGGCCCCAAAGCAGCTAGTAGATTTTCAGAGCAGATGAAACAACTTCGTAATACTACTCCAACCAACTCCAGAAGACCAAGAACGCTATGACTCATCTACACACTGTTGGATATGTAACAGAGAATATTAGCGACACAGTGAAGACCACGATCACATTACTGGAAAGTTCAAAGGGGCAGCACACACAAGTGTAATTTTCATCTTAAGGTTGACCCTGAGACATGGAAACTGCCTATCTTCTTTCATAACTTACGAGGCTACGATTCCATTTTATCATGCAAGCAGTGACTTCTGAATATAAGAGGGTTACCTGCATTGCACAATTTTCAAAAATACATGCATGACTTTTACTCTTGATTGTTTTATCCTTTATGACTCTGCCCAACATCTGAGGGCTAGTTTGGAAAGTTAGCGGGATCTCTACAAGACTTCCAATCACAAAACAATTTTTTGGGATCCATTTTTTGGTGTGTAAAGGCCCTCTATCCTTATGAATAAAAGAACTCGTGAGATAGGTTTGACGAAGACTCGCTTCCTCCTAAAGGCGCTTTCTTTTCTAGTCTTAGGGGCAAAGACAAAACTGACTCTGAATATGAATACGCACAGAAGGCCTGGGCAGAACTAGAGTGTCAAACGAGGGTGATTATCATGAAAATATTTATTGGCTGACGTGTGTATTCGCAGACGTCTGTCAAATTTACAGATCTACATGCATGAAACATTACAACTTAACTCATCACATTACATCTCTGCCCCAGGCCTTTTTTGGGGATGAAATTCTTTAAAGTCTACAGACATTCAGTTTGACTTAATATCTGATCTGGCTACACTCCAGATGATTGAAGGGGGGCTGAGGGAGGTATTAGCAGGGCCTCACATCCTTACTGCAAAGCCAACAAAAAGTATTTAAAAACGATATATCCCACAAACCGTCCAACTATCTAATGTACTTAGAGGGCCAACAATCTGTATGATGGGCCATGATCAACCGCTTCCACTGAGAAACTTTACAATGAAAAAAGGGACCTCATGAAGGTTAATACTGTTTTAGGTGTGTTGTCACAGCTTCCACCTGATAATCCAATAGGACTAATCTTAGAAGTAGACTTAGAATATCCTAAAGAATTACACGATCCCCACAACGATTACCCCCTAGCCGCAAAAAGATTAAAGATGAGCCCCATCGAACCTCCTAAACTTGTCCTAACTTAGACATAAAACAAATATGTGTGCCATTACAGACTCCTAAAGTTTTACTTAAAACACGGACTGAAACTAAGAGCTGTTCACAGAATAATTGTCTGTGATCAAGAGCCCTTTATGAGACCATACATCAGAAAAACACCGATCTTAGAACCCAAGCCACTGACGCTTCAGAAAAAAGATTTCTTTAAACTGATGAACAACAGCTTTTTTGGCAAAACCAGGAAAATCCACACAAACGAAAGATGTAAATTATTACAAAAGAAACCAAGCAATAATTGGCCCTAAACCTAACTACAAGACTTAGAAGATTTAAAAAGACAGCCTGGTTGGCATTATGATGAAGAAAAAGGATGTTAAGTTGGACAAGCCGGGGTTTATTGGCTTACCGTATTAGAGTTGTCAAAGTATTAATGTTAATTTCTGTACGACTACTTTAAACCACTGTACCCAGAAGCAAGAGTCCTTTACACAGACACGGGCTCTTTATTCTAACGTCCCCACAGAAACTTCTATAAAGACTAGAAACAAAGTAGATAAGGGGTTTTATGGTGGTACGACACATGCGACTACCAACAGATTCGCCTTTAACATTCAACTGTAAACAAGAAAGTGATTGGAAAGATGAAGGATGAACCAATGGACAGTTATCAAAGAATATGTTGGTTTTGCGGTCGAAGATGTACACGTTTCCAGCCAGACTTCTGTAATGAAGAAGGCTAAGGCATAAGTAGAGAAGTTGTAAAAATATATAAACTCACATAACTACAAGCAACTCTCTTTTAAAACAAAGTATTTATCACAAAAAATGTTAATCGGGGCTCTACTCTTCATCAAGTAAACACAACTGCTGTTAACAAGAAATCACTAGTCTCTAACAATAACAAGAGAACTTACGTCAATCATGAGTTTCATATCGTAGGCATTGGAGAACTTTAAAAGATTAACTTGACTGACTTGGCTTGTACTTAACTTAGAACCTAACAGTACTTAACTTAAGAACCTAACTAGTTCCCTTTCTTAAGGGAAACCCAACTAGTACTTAAAACTAAACTTAATTTTTTTTTTTCACTTTACTTGTAATTTACTTTCACTTAACTTAAAATTTCTTTCAATAAATAACTTAACTTGTACTTATCTAGTTCCTAACTTGTACTTTATCTAGTCTTAAAAAACTATTCCATAGAAAATGGGGCTACAGCAGGAGGGTGACTTTTTTTTTGCAGAACTGGTTCTTCTTCTTTACTGTGGGGGCTTGTGACTTTTTGCTAGGTATGGGGTTAGGTATTGTATCTAAAAATCCGCCAACAACAGCAGCTCCCAATACAAATGAAACATCTTATTGTTGATTGGGGATTGAATTGTGTTGTTTTAACTGTGTTGTTGTTGGTGGCGGCGATGTTTATTACATCTAACAATTTTTTTTTGCTG
>JAFLJL010017701.1:4077-16386 GCA_018398815.1 Conus ventricosus | reverse complement strand
AGGAAATTTTTATTCTAAAATTACGTTTAATCTAACATACTTACCGTGGCTCACTAATGCAATAAGCGGCAGCAATTTGCTATCCCTGCCTCGTATACAATAAAGTCCATACGGACAACAAAACCCCTGAAAGGGCCTCGTGCCTTGCGCATGCCCAGAATCCTCCTCTTTTCGAGGTATATTAAACCCGGACTGAGAACTCCTGAAGGAACCAGGAAGGCGGGGAGGTAGGGAGGGTCTCTGCGTGAGCCACGGTAAGTATGTTAGATTAAACGTAATTTTAGAATAAAAATTTCCTTTTAATTACACATACTATACCGTGGCTCACTAATGCAGAGTCGCACTACCTGGAAGGAGGGCTCACCTGGTTACCGCCTGGAGGAGCGAGAAGAGCCGGAGCGTGTGGCGGAGATGGAGTGTTGCGCCACCACAGCTGATGCGATGCCCCTAGACCCATCCTCGCGCAGACGAGAAACGTCGCGCAGGTAGAATTGGATGAAGGTGCTAGGGGACCCCCAATATGCGGCATCTAACACACCCTGAATGCTAGCATTATGAGCTACTGCCAGCGAAGACGCCCATGCCCTAGTCTCATGAGGTCTAGTGAAAGAACAGCCAAATCCCCTCAGATCTCGCGTACGCAGCTTTAAATGACTTCTCTCAGCCATCGAGAGATTGAAGAGCGCCTGATGTCCTCCTTATAACCTTCGTTGTAAGAGAGGAACAGGTGGCGCTGCTTGTAGCGAGAAGATTTCGTGCGTTTCCTATACTCCCGCAGAGCGCGCACCGGACAGAGAGTGCAGTTTTCGTCGTCCTGGGCGAGAATAGAAGTGAGAGGAAGAATGGAGATAGTCGGGGGAAGAAGAACCTGGCAACTGGTTTTTCGCTAAAAATTCTGGGAGGAGGGCGAAGAGATATCGAGCCATCCGGTTCGGAGGCGACATCCCAGGCAGGCCACTAAGGGCGTGGACTTCACTGCAGCGCCTCCCTGAGGCCAGGGAAACGAGAAAGGCTGTTTTAAAGGAAAGGAATTTCAGAGAACACTCCCGGATGGGCTCGTAAGGGGGGAGCCTGAGGGAGGAGGGGACTAAGAAAAGATCCCATGACGGGATACGGCGGGGGCATCGGGCCTCCTGTAGGGCTGCTCCTCTGACCAGATCCTGCAGAAGAGGGTCGTCCCCGAAGGAGGGGCCCCCTAACTGGCAGATAGTGGTGGAAATAGCCACCCTGTGAACCTTAACAGAGGAGGCTGAAAGTTTTCTCTCCGATGAAAAGAAAGGCTAGGTAGTTCAGGTAGTTGAACCGGGTGGCGAACAGGTCTACCCGTGGTTTGAAACATACGGCCCAGAGAGGTTCCAGGATTGAGTGGACGAGAGTCCACTCTGAGGGAAGAACCATGTGCGACCTGCTGAGGGAGTCCGCGAGAATGTTGATCTTCCCAGGAACCTGCTTGGCCGAGATCCGGATTGATTGTGTCTCGCACCAAAGAAGAAGCTGTTCCGTCCTCAGGGACAGGGAGTGAGAACGCGCCCCCCCCCTCCCCCCCCCTGCTTGTTGATATAACACGCCACAGTTGTGCTGTCGGTGTTGAGGAGAATGTGTTTTCCTTTCAGGAAGGGAAGAGACTCCTTGAGGGCTTGGAACACGGCTTCCATCTCTAGCCGATTGATATGCCAGGACCCCATCTCCCGGAGGCCGTCAGAGAGCTGACGTATGCACCCCACCCGGACTGGGACGCGTCCGGGAACAGGTCCTCCTGCGGAGGAGGGGGAGAGATGGGGACTCCCTGAGCTACCCAGGACTGGGAGTGCCATTGGACCACCGATGACTAGAACCACTGACCGAGAGGGATCAGCAGGTCCCACGACTGCAGTGCCTGAGACCAACGCTTGCGAAAGAGGCGCTGAAACCGGCGTTTGTGCAGTTGCCCAAGGGGTACTAAGGGAGCCAAGGACTCCATCAGACCGGAAGAGAGCTGCTGCGACGGGACGAGATCGGACTTCTCCTCGTTGCGAACAAATCCCAGCTGCTGACAGAGGCTTAAAACCTGTAGGGCTTGCTGGGATCACAGAGTGCTGGATGAGGCAAGAAGAAGCCAATCGTCTAGATAGGCCTTCAGACGAATTCCTTTCTCCCGAACATGCAAACAAAGTCCCCGAGCCACCTTCGTGAAAACCCAAGGGGCCGGGGCTAGTCCAAAGGGAAGAGCCCTGAACTGAAAAACGCGGCTTCTCCACACGAAGCGGAGGTATTTCCTGTCCCTTGGGTGGATCAAGGGATGGAAGTACACATCTTTTAAGTCGATGGGTACCGCCCAATCGCCGGGATGCATGGCATCGCGGATTGACATGGGGCTTTCCATTCGAAAACGGAGGACGATAAGAAACCTGTTCAAGGGCGAGAGATCTAGAGCCGGTCTCCATCCTCCAGAAGCTTTGGGAACCACAAAAATGCGGCCATAAAAGCCCGGAGAGGAATGGAAGAGGACTTCCTCTGTGGCTCCCTTGGCTAACAGCGAAAGGGCCTCCTGGTCTAAGGCCTGAGAGGCTGCCAGATCCCGAGGAGGAACGAAATGACTGAGAGGGGCCTTCACTGCACCCCAAGGAAGACGAAAACCCGACATGACCACCCGCAGAGCCCAAGGGCTTGCGGGAAGCCGCTCCCAGGCACTGAGGTGCCTGGACGGACTGCCCACAGGACCGCCTTGGGGTGAAGCACCCAGGTCGGGGGCAAGTCATTGGGGGTGGGCCGTCTGAGACGTGGGAGCATTCGGACCCGCCGGCCGTGCCTGAGGCCGACCCCTGCTGGGCTGCTTGCCTCGGATCCCCCGGGGTCCAAATGACCGTCGTCCCTTGGGTTGAGAGGGACCCGGTGATGAGAAGGCGCTGGCGCCTTGCGTTTTTGAACCGGGGCGGGGGGAAGGGGGGCCTGACTGAAAGGCGAGGTCACGCCTAATCTCGGCCTGGCTCTTAATGGAAGCCTGTACGTGATTCCCAAACAGAGACCCTGACCTGACTGGCAAGGCTCTGAGGGAGGCGCGGGCAGAGGGAGAACGGGTCACAGAAGATGCCAAAAGGACCGCATCTCTCCTTGCTAGTACAGAGCTCAGAAGGAGCCTAGCGAAGGCCCCAGCCGAATACTTAACCCCTTCAGCCATTGACTGAATACAGGCTACCACTGCAGTTGGGTCCGCGGACTGGCGGATGGTGAAGGAATCTGAATCAGGATCCTTAAGGGCAGACACTAGTCCCCCTAGAAAAGAATCCACAACCGAGGTAGCCTCCAAAACCCCCATCGCGGCTCTCCCCACCCGGCAAGGCAGTGCCCTGAGAGGGACACCTGCTTAGCGTGTGATTTCGACCTCTCCTGGACCAGGAGGAGGTCCGCCTGGGAGAGGAGGATAGTGGCTTCTGGGATAGTATCATTTGCCGAGAAGGCCTTCTTGGCAAATGGAAGCCGCACGCCAGCGCACTAGGGAAATCAGGGACAGAACCAGGCATGATGTCCTGTGCCTCCGTGTCCCTGACTCCTATTTGGGCGAGGTCCCAGGGCGAGTTCCGCCGCCGAGGGCAGGGGGCTCTGACCTCCTGAGAGGATGACACCGCCTCCGGAACAAGGGAAGCCAGAAAGGCCACCGAGTCCTGGAAGGAATAAGAACCGGGTGACTGGTCCTCTTCCTCTGACTCAGAATCCACCAGGTCGGATCCACAGACCGAGGGGGTGACCGCCCCTGGCGAAGCGGTGCGCGGCTAAAGCCCAGAGTGGCCTGGGCTGGCTGATTCCCCAGACATTCCGGGAGAGGGATCAGTCCCCGGGTGGGCCGCTTTAAGTGCCAACAGCACCTGGTGTTCCCAGGCGGTCACCCATCCAAGTACTGACCAGGCCCGACGTGCTTAACTTCGGTGATCGGACGAGAACCGGTGTATTCAACGTGGTGTGGCCGTTGGCAGGGGGCCTGGGAGGGAGAGGCCTGCACTGGCGGAGGGCTGGGCATAAAAACCCGGCCACCCGGGAAACCCCGGAGCAGGGGGCTGTGGAAAAGCCCATGGCCGGGGGATATTGCCATTGGGCCCGTGGCGCCCAAGGCAAAGGGCCCTGACCCCGTGATAGGGGGGGGGGGGGGGGGGGGGGGGGGGGGGGGCTGAGAGTGTGGCTGCTGGCCCAACCCAGAAAAATGGTGGGCCTAATGCGCCGGTTCCCTGAGGGGTGCTCGGAAAAGAGGGCGAAAACCCTGGTGGTCTGCCCAAAGAAGAGGCAGACACATGAGGTGGGGGAAGGGAAACAACCGGGGCCGAAAGAGATCCGAGCCCTTGAGCAAGAGTTGCTTCCCTTAGATCGCCTACCGAGCGAGAGGGGGAGGGTGACGAATAGTCTACCTCAACGTCCGGCGCCTCCGGAGAGGGCCCGTGCATCTTCGATTCTGCCATGGGAATCGAACCGTGCGCAGTAGAACCGCAGCTGAACTGAACACAGGATGCACTTAACGGGAACGGACCAAGCTGAGTCGATCGCCGTTAGGGGGACAAGGGGACAGGATCGACAGAACCACCTCTGAGCCGTATCATCGTGCTGTGGCTGTTGGCCCAACCAGTAAATGGGGGACCTGATGCGCCAGTCCCCCGAGGGACGCCCTGGAAAAAGAGGGCGGAACCCCAAAGTCCTACCCGAAAAGGCAGAGACATGAGGTGGGGGAAGGGAAACAACTGGGGCCGAACGAGATTCGAGCCCTTGGAGGAAGGAGTTGCTTCCCTTGGATCGCCCATCGAGCGAAAGGGAGGGGGTAGACAAGCAGTCTGCCTCATTATCCCACCCTTTGAGCCTTCCGCAATAGGGGGCTCGTGCATCTTTCGATTCCGCCATGGGAATCGAACTGTGTGCAGTAGAACCTCAGCTGAACTGGACACATGATGCACTGACGGAAACGACAGAACCGCAGCTGAGTCGTTAGCCGTCAGAGGTAGACGTGAAGTCTGCCTCAAAACCCCGCCCCTGAGCCTTCCGTCATAGGGGGCTCGTGCATCTTTGATTCCGCCCTGGGAATCGAACTGTGAACAGTTAGAACCGCAGCTGAACTGAACACAGGATGCGATACGGTAACGACAGAACCGCGGCTGAGTCGTTTGCCGTTAGGGGCGAGGGGACGAGATCGAGCAGAACCGCAGCTGAGCTGATCATCGTCACGAATTAAGGGTTGCGAGAAAGAGCTCGCTGTCACAACAACAGAACCGTTGAAGTGAACCCTTGGAGAAAGAAGAAGAACAAGAAGAGAGAAAGTGACGCGGAAGAGAGTGGGGGGGTTGGCGCGGCCAGAGTAGGCTAGGCTAAGAGCCTGCCAGTGAGACGAGGAATCGAATGACGAAACCTTCGTAAATCTCGCCTTACCACCCAATCGCTTCACGTACGTTCTCCCTTAAGTGAAAACATAAGCAAGGACACCAAAGAGCAGCAACAACGATCGAGCGATCGTGAGAAAAGCAAAAAATACTTAGCTGCTCGTGAACACGCGGCTAACGGGAAAAAATGGCTGCCGAGAAAAGAGGAGGATTCTGGGCATGCGCAAGGCACGAGGCCCTTTCAGGGGTTTTTGTTGTCCGTATGGACTTTATTGTATACGAGGCAGGGATAGCAAATTGCTGCCGCTTATTGCATTAGTGAGCCACGGTATAGTATGTGTAATTAAAATTTTTTTTTTAAAAGAAAAAAGGTGAAGACCAGATCGAGAGATTTACAGCCTTCTGTCCACAGGTCAGGGTAAATGACAAAAGTAACCACAGTCTGGAACATGTCACCATATCACATACTTTCGCAAGAACACCACACACACACACACACACACACACACACACACACACACACACACACCACAACACACAAATGCACACACAACACAACACACACACGACAACACACACACACACAACACAACACACACACACACAACACAACGCACACACTTGTGCACTATCAAACATGAAGCGCAAACCATGCAGGTCACATTTTCTGAACAGGCAGGTTAAACACAAAACCAAATCTCTGTTCACGATTCCTCCATACAAAATTCATCGAAAGATGACTAATAATTTTCAAAACGCAAAAAACAAAACAAAACATCCCCCCCCCCCCCAAAAAAAAAAAAAAAAAAACCCCAGTAAGGTAGGAGGGGAGGGGAATGGTAGTGGTAGGAGGGAAGGGGAATGGTAGGAGGGAAGTGGAGTGCTAGTGTAGGAGGGAAGGGGAGTGGTAGGAAGGGGAGTGGTAGAGGGGACGGAGAGTGGTAGTTGTAGGAGGGAAGGGGAATGGTAGGAGGGAAGGGGAATGGTAGGAGGAAGGGGAGTGGTAGGAAGGGGAGTGGTAGGAGGGACGGAGAGTGGTAGTGGTAGGAGGGAAGGGGAGTGGGCAGTAGGGAAGGGGAAGTGGTAGTGGTAGGAGGGAAGGGGAGAGTGATAGGAAGGGGAGTGGTAGGAGGGACGGAGAGTGGTAGTGGTAGGAAGGGGAGTGGTAGGAGGGACGGAGAGTGGTAGTGGTAGGAAGGGGAGTGGTAGGAGGGAGGAGAGGGGTAGTGGTAGGAAGGGGAGTGGTAGGGGGGACGGAGAGTGGTAGTGGTAGGAAGGGAGTGGTAGGAGGGACGGAGAGAAGGGGAGTGGTAGTAGGGAAGGAGTATGGTAGGAAGGGGAGTGGTAGGAGGGACGGAGAGGGGTAGTGGTAGGAGGGAAGGGAAATGGTTTAGGAGGGAAGGGGAAGTGGTAGGAAGGGGAGTGTTGGGAGGGACGGCGAGTGGTAGTGGTAGGGGGGAAAGGGGGACGGGGTAGTAGGGAAGGGGAGGTAGGAGGAGGGGGGAAAGTGGTAGTGGTAAGGGAAGGGAGTGGTAGGAGGGAAGGGGATGGTAAGGAGGGACGGAGTGGTAGTGGTAGGACGGAAGGGGAGTGGTAGTAGGGAAGGGGAGGTGGTAGGGGTAGGAGGGAAGGGGAGTGGTAGAGGAAAGGGGGAGTGGTATAGGAAAGGGGGAAGTGGTAGTGGTAAGTGGAAGGGAGTGGTGGGGAAGGGAGTGGTAGGAGGGACGGAGAGTGGTAGGGGGTAGGAGGGGAGTGGTATGGTAGGAGGGTAGGGGTGTGGTAGTGGCAGGGGGGAAGGGGAGTGGTAGTGGCAGGGGGGAAGGGGAGTGGTAGGAGGGAAGGGGAGTGGTAGTGGCAAGAGGAGTGGTAGTGGCAGGAGGGAAGGGGAGTGGTAGTGGCAGGAGGGAAAGGGGGAGGGGTAGGACGGAAGGGGAGTGGTAGGAGGGTAGGGAAGTGGCAGGAGGGAAGGGGAGTGGTAGGAGGAAGGGGCTTTGGGTAGGAGGGAAGGGGAGTGAAGTGGTTGGAGGGTAGGGGAGTGGTAGTGGTAGGGGGGTAGGGGAGTGGTAGGGGGTAGAGGGAAGGGGAGTGGTAGTGGGGAGGGAAGGGAGGGGTAGGAGGGAAGGGGAGGGGTAGTGGTAGGAGGGTAGGGAGTGGTAGTGGTTAGGAGGGAAGGGGAGGGGTAGTGGCAGGAGGGAAGGGAGTGGTACGAGGGAAGGGGAGTGGTGTGGCAGGAGGGAAGGGGAGTGGTACGAGAAAAGGGGGAGTGGTAGGGGCAGAGGAAAAGGGGAGTGGCTGGAGGGAAGGGGAGTGGCTGGAGGGAAGGGGAGGAGTGGCAGGAGGGGGGGGGAGGGTATTGGCAGGAGGGAAGGGGAGTGGTAACGAGGGAAGGGAGTGGTAGTGGCAGGAGGAAAGGGGAGTGGCTGGAGGGAAGGGAGGGCTGGAGGGAAGGGGATGGTAGGGCAGGAGGGAAGGGGGAGTGGTAGGGGCAGGGGGGAAAGGGGGAGGGGGTAGGAGGAAAGGGGAGTGGTAGGAGGAAAGGGGAGTGTAGGAGGGAAGGGGAGTGGTACTGGAAGGAAGGGGAGTGACAGTGGTAGGAGGGAAGGGGATTTGGCAGTGGCAGGGGGGAAAGGGGGAGTGGCAGTGGTAGGAGGGAAGGGGAGTGGCAGTGGTAGGAGGGAAGGGAGTGGTAGTGGTAGGAGGGAAGGGGGAGTGTAGAGGGAAGGGGAGTGGTAGTGGCAAGAGGGAAGGGGAGTGGTAGTGGTAGGAGAAGGGAGTGGTAGGAGGGAAGGGGAGTGGTAGTGGTAGGGGGGAAAAGGAGAGTGGTACTGGAAGGAAGGAAGGGATGAAAAGTGGTAGGAGGGAAGGGGAGTGGCAGTGGTAGGAGGGAAGGGGAGTGGCAGTGGTAGGAGGAAGGGGAGTGGTAGGGGCAGGAGGGAAGGGGAGTGGTAGGAGGGAAGGGGAGTGGTAGTGGCAAGAGGGAAGGGGAGTGGTGTGGTAGGAAAGGGAGTGGTAATGGTAGGAGGGAAGGGGAGTGGTAGGGGGAAGGGGAGTGGTAGTGGCAAGGGGAGTGGTAGTGCAAGGGGGAAGGGGAGTAGTAGTGGTAATAGGGAAGGGGAGTGGTAATGGTAGGAGGGAAGGGGGTGGTAGGGGGGAAAGGGGGTGGTAGTGGCAAGAGGGAAGGGGAGTGGTAAGGGTTTAGGAGGGAAGGGGGAGGGGTAGTGGGGAAGGGCAGTGGTAGTGGTAGGAGGGAAGAGGAGTGGTAGTGCCTGGGGGGAAAGGGGGAGTGGTATGATAGGGGGGAAGGGGATGGTAGTGGCAGGAGGGAAGGGGAGTGGTAGGAGGAAAGGGGAGTTGTAGTGGTAGGAGGGAAGGGGAGTGGTAGGAGGGATGGGGGGGGAGTGTAGGAGGGAAGGGGAGTGGTATTTGGTAGTGGGGAAAGGGGATGGTAGGAGGGATGGGGAGGGGGTAGTGGTAAAAGGGGAAAGGGAGTGGTGGGTGGTAGAAGGGAAAGGGGAGTGGTAGTGGTAGGAGGGGAAGGGAGGGGTAGTGGGGGAGGGAAGGGGAGTGGTAGGGGTAGGAGGGATGGGGGAGGGGTAGTAGTAGAAGGAAGGGGAGTGGTAGTGGTAGAAGGGAAGGGGAGGGAAAGTGGTAAAAGGGAAAGGGGGGAGTGGTAGGGGGTGGGGAGGGGTAGTGGTGGAGGGAAGGGGAGTGGTAGTGGTAGAAGGGAGGGGAGTGGTAGTGGGAAAGGGGGAGTGGTATAGGATGCGGAGGGGAGTGGTAGGAGGGGGGGAGTGGTAGAAGGAAGGGGAGTGGTAGTGGTAGAAGGGAAGGGGAGGGGTTTAGTGGTAGAAGGGAAGGGGAGTGGCATTTGGTAGGAGGGATGGGGAGTGGATTTGGTAGATGGGAAGGGGAGTTAGAAGGGAAGGGGAGTGTAGTGGGCAAGGGGAGTGGTAGTCGTAGAAGGGAAGGGAGTGGTAAAGGGAAGGGGGGAGTGGTAGTGGGCAAGGGAGTGGTAGTCGTAGAAGGGAAGGGGAGGGGTAGGGGGCAAGGGAGTGGTAGTCGTAGAAGGGAAGGGGAGTGGTAGAAGGGAGGGGAGGTAAGAAGGAAGGGGAGTGGTAGAAGGAAGGGGTAGTGGTAGAAGGAAGGGTAGTGGTTGGGCAAGGGGATTGGTAGGGGGATAGTGGTAAGAGGGAAGGGGAGTGGTACTGGTAAGACAGAAGGGGAGTGGTACTGGTTAGGAGGAAGGTGATGGTACTGGTAGGAGGGAAGGAGAGTGGTACTGGTAATACAGAAGGGGAGTGGTACTGGTGGTAGGGAAGTTGAGGGAGTGGTAATGGTGGTAGGAAAGGGAAGTGGTGGTGTTAGGAGGGAGAGGGAGTGGTATTGATGGAGGGAAGGGGAGTGGCACTGGTGTAGGGAAGGGGAGTGGTAGTGGTAGGAGGGAGGGGGAGTGGTATTGATAGGAGGGAGGGGGAGTGGTATTGATGGGAGGGAGGGGGGTGGCACTGGTGTGGGGAAGGGGAGTGGTAGTGGTAGGAGGGAGGGGGGTGGTATTGATAGGAGGGAGGGGGAGTGGTACTGGTGTAGGGAAGGGGAGTGGTAGTGGCAGGAGGGAAGGGGAGTGGCACGGGTTTGTAGGAAGGGGAGTGGCAGTGGCAGGAGGGAAGGGGAGGGGTAGTGGTAGGGGGGAAGGGGAGTGGTACTGGTAGGAAGGAAGGGATGGCAGTGGTAGGAGGGAAGAGGAAGGGGCAGTGGTGGAGGGAAGGGGGTGGTAGTGGCAAGAGGGAAGGGGAGTGGTAATGGTAGGAGGGAAGGGGAGTGGTAGTGGAAGAGGGAAGGGGATGGTACTGGAAGGAAGGAAGGGAGGTGACAGTGGTAGGAGGGAAGGGGAGTGGCAAGTGGTAGGAGGGAAGGGGAGTGGCAGTGGTAGGAGGGAAGGGATGGTAGTGGCAGGAGGGAAGGGGATGGTAGGAGGGAAGGGGAGTGGTAGTGGCAAGAGGGAAGGGGAGTGGTAGTGGTAGGAGGAAAGGGGAGTGGTAATGGTAGGAGGAAGGGGAGTGGTAGGGGGGAAAGGGGGAGTGGTAGTGGCAAGGGGAGTGGTAGTGGCAGGAGGGAAGGGAGTGGTAGTGGTAATGGGGAAAGGGAGTGTAATGGTAGGAGGGAAGGGGAGTGGTAGGAGGGAAGGGGAGTGGTAGGCAAGAGGGAAGGGGAGTGGTAATGGTAGGAGGGAAGGGGAGTGGTAGTAGGGAAGGGCAGTGGTAGTGGTAGGAGGGAAGAGGAGTGGTAGTGCCTGGAGGGAAGGGGAGTGGTAGTGATAGGGGGGAAAGGGGGGAGTGTTGTGGCAGGAGGAAGGAGTGGTAGGAGGAAAGGGGAGTTGTAGTGGTAGGAGGGAAGGGGAGTGGTAGGAGGGATGGGGGGGGGTAGTGGTAGGAGGGAAGGGGAGTGGTAGTGGTAGTAGGGAAGGGGAGGGTAGGAGGGATGGGGGGGGGTAGTGGTAGAAGGGAAAGGGAGTGGTAGTGGTAGAAGGAAGGGGAGTGGTAGTGGTAGGAGGGAAGGGGAGGGGGTGGTAGGGGGGAAGGGGATGGTAGTGTAGGAGGGTGGGGAGGGGTAGTAGTAGAAGGAAGGGAGTGGTAGTGGTAAAAGGGGAAGGGGAGGGGTAGTGGTAGAAGGGAAGGGGAGTGGTAGGAGGGGGGGGGAGGGGTAGTGGTAGGAGGGAAGGGGAGTGGTGGTGGTAGAAGGGAAGGGGAGTGGTAGTGGGCAAGGGGAGGGGTAGTAGGGATGCGGAGGGGGAGGGTAGGAGGAAGGGGAGTGGTAGAAGGGAAGGGGAGGGGTAGTGGTAGAAGGGAAGGGAGTGGTAGTGGTAAAGGGAAGGGGAGTGGCAGTGGTAGGAGGGATGGGGAGTGGTAGTGGTAGATGGGAAGGGGAGTGGTAAAAGGGGAAAGGGGGGAGTGGTAGTGGGCAAGGGGATTTGGGTAGTCGTAGAAGGAAGGGAGTGGTAGAAGGGAAGGGGAGTGGTAGGGGGCAAGGGGAGTGGTAGTCGTAGAAGGGAAGGGGAGTGGTAGTGGGAAAGGGGAGTGGTAGTCGTAGAGGGAAGGGGAGTGGTAGAAGGAAGGGGAGTGGTAGAAGGGAAGGGGAGTGGTAGAAGGGAAGGGGTAGTGGTAGAAGGGAAGGGGTAGTGGTAGTGGGCAAGGGGAGTGGTAGGAGGGATAGTGGTAAGAGGGAAGGGGAGTGGTACTGGTAAGACAGAAGGGGAGTGGTACTGGTAGGAGGGAAGGTGAGTGGTACTGGTAGGAGGGAAGGAGAGTGGTACTGGTAATACAGAGGGGAGTGGTACTGGTGGTAGGGAAGTTGAGGGGGAGGGGTTTACTGGGGGTAGGAAAGGGAAGTGGTGGTGTTAGGAGGGAGAGGGGTGGTATTGATAGGAGGGAAGGGGAGTGGCACTGGTGTAGGGAAGGGGAAGTGGTAGGGGTTAGGGGGAGGGGAGTGGTATTGATAGGAGGGAGGGGGAGTGGTATTGATAGGAGGGAGGGGGAGTTGGCACTGGTGAGGGGAAGGGGAGTGGTAGTGGTAGGAGGGAGGGGGGGTGGTATGTGATAAAGGAAGGGAGGGGGAGGGGTTACTGGTGTGGGGAAGGGGGAGTGGTAGTGGCAGGAGGGAAGGGGAGTGGCACTGGTGTAGGGAAGGGGAGTGGCAGTGGCAGGAGGAAGGGAAGTGGTAGTGGTAGGAGGAAGGGGAGTGGTACTTTTGGGAAAGGGAAAGGGGGAGTGGCAGTGGTAGGAGGGAAGAGGAGTGGCAGTGGTAGGAGGGAAGGGGAGTGGTAGTGGCAAGAGGGAAGGGGAGTGGTAATGGTAGGAGGGAAGGGAGTGGTAGTGGCAAGAGGGAAGGGGAGTGGTAATGGTAGGGGGGAAGGGAAGTGGTAGGGGGGAAGGGGAGTGGTAGTAGGAAGGGGAGTGGTAGGGGTTAGCAGGGAAGAGGA